>BQNB010018320.1:0-68478 GCA_026074375.1 Tanacetum coccineum
GGATGCATGTTTGTTTTATAAAATCAAACACATATGATTTTATGGTATGCTAGACCCGAATATGAGATTGTTTCCGCATAAGTAGCTATTGCCGAAGTCCCTTATTTCATGAACCATTAATCGCCTTGTAAGGTGAACGTTAATGCATTAAATAGATCTATTAGGTTTGACAACCCTGTCCGAGGTTTGAATCCTTGTGACCACCCTGTCAAACGGACATTTTGTATTTAGAAATAGTAGGTATATGACAATAATACCTTGTTTGGGGCACACTAACATATTAAAGGACATATGTATTTTTAACGTTCGGTGTCATGAGCTTATTGCGTGAAAGAAAAGAAGTTGCTATACATTGCATCCGTTACTTTGTTTTCTCGAAAACAAATTATGTTTTCAAAGATTACTGCTTATTAATTATTTTAAACTCTATGAATTTCACTCAACATTGTTTTTGACGTTTTAAACATGTTTTATCCCAGGTAACCAAGGATCAAGGCAACGATGGCATGGAGGTGTCGTGTGTGTGTGATGGATTTAATGAAAGACTACTTGTGTGTTCCTTGTCTTTCAAAAATAATGTCTTATGTTGTTCTAAAACAATGTCTTTATTTTGAAACAATAGTTTTTCAAATGTTGTAATGGTTGTGGTTGCGATTCTGTAGGGACCTAAACGTGTTCTGACTCTGATTAATAATGGAACCCATGTTTGTTAAACTTCTCTTTTGGGTCGTTTTCTATTATCTTGGTGAATGGTGCTATTTAGTAACATCCAAATTGCTATTTCCGCTACGCAATCTAATGTCTATTGGATAGGGGTGTTACAGAGTTGTATCAAGAGCCTAAGGTAATAGAGAACTAGGTCAAGTCTTTTTTTTTGAAAACCTAAACTATAACGCTTCTAAACGCACACCGAGACTCCTCGTTGCCATTGGTTACATATAGAAATAAAAGGTAAATTTATTAATTGTTATGTATAGGTATATTTATGTATGTGTTGTATGTATAAATGGTTAAGTATGGATATATTCATGCATGTGTTGGATGCATAAATTGTTATGTATTGGTACATTTATGCATGTGTCGTATGCATAGAATAGTATGTGATTATATGATAACTATTATTATATATGTTTGAAATATAATTAGGGTGTATACTGAACGACAATGTCACAAATTGTGAATTTTTATTTGTTGCGCATTTATGCGAACTGTTATTTTGGATAATAGTATTCTTATTGGAACATTATTGAATAAGAATAAGAAGTGATATGCTATTAAGTAAGTATTATATGATATTATTTAGATTATCATGGTGAACGTAATTCCTCCTGATCATGTAGATGATGTACCCGTTGTTGAGCCAAATCAACACGATGATGTTCCTGTTGTTCCCGAGCCTGTCTTAGTGGATGAAGACGAGGACCCGGAAGAAGAAGAATTTGAGGAAGAAGAAGAACCCCAAGAAGAAGAAGATGACATGGAAGTTGACATTGAGGAAGATGAGAATAAACCAGAGTTGACATATCCTTATAAAGAGGTGGATCCTCTTAACCCTTTGCCGCCTACTTTTGATTCCAAGCCTGAGGATGTTAATGAGGTTGAGAACACGATTGAGCATGAGGATGAGACTGTTCCTGCTAGCGTCCATGAGGTAGGTGAATCATCTACTGCTCCTTTTCTTTGAGAGGACAGTGATGGTCTATTGCCTGGTCTCATGAGGAGGGACATTAACTCTTTTTTTTGGTCGGATGGCTTCTCTTTCAAGATGACTATGTGGTCGCGAGATGGCACATGCATTGGTCAAGAAGAAAGGAAAAGCAAAGGACGAGTATTATGGTAAGTTGATTTTGGATTTAGGTAATGAAGTACGTTCTAGTGTGGAGCAAGGAACGGCCGTAATGGAAAAGATGGTTGAGAAGCTTGGTATTACTAAAGAAAAAGCCGAGTGTATGCAGTTGAAGAAGGAACTTGAAGAATCAAGGTTGAGCAACACATTCCTTCGTATGCAAAACAAACGAGTCGAGAGAGATCTCTATTGGACTAGAGTTCGAGCTCATGAGTTCTATCAAGAGATGATTCGTAGAGGATTTGTGTTTGAAGAAAGACCGAATGAGACAATCGAGGTTTTGGTCAAGGATGAGGAGCATGCTATGAAAGAATCACAAGGAGAATAATCTAAGTAGTTTAGTTTCAATTGTGGTATCTTTATTGTGTAATCACTAAACTAAATCCTCAGTTAGTATAATTAGTGTTATTGGTTGTAACGATTTGTATCATTTCATGAAACAATGCAACTATGTATTAAATCTTTTGTGATGAAACATGAATGACTATCTTTTTATTACTACATGATGTTGTGTGACTGTTGTGGTGATTGATTTGTCATTGTACCATGTTATGAGTATATCATGTTATGAATGCTTATTAGATTGTTTTCTGTGTGACATGACAGAATCATGCCTCCAAAGTCTGCACCTTTGACTTAAGCTACTTGATGTGTTTCAAAAGATTTAAATTTATAATACTGATTTCACCGATTAATACTATTAAGGAAACACACGGGTAAAAGTATAACCCCCGTTTATAGTATAGATTTTTAGGGTAAGACCAGGTCGATCCACAAGGATTTGCGTGGTGTTTAAGTAAGCAGAAAATAGATTTTAATAGTTGCGAAAAATAATATTTGATTAACCCAGTAATAATGAAAATGACTACTCGGATAGTTGAAAATAACTTATAAGTGATAGTAATGATTATGACCCGAAAGGTGGAACACATTAATTCATAAATAGGATTTTCTTGTCAGAAAACATTTTCATAAGTTAAATCAGTTAACTCAAGACTTATAGTTAGTTCACTAGATTAGATGTGTCACTCAAATGATCAGGTAACTATTATATCAAAACATATTTCATTTATCAGTTACAAAAGTGAATTTCTTGGCATAGACGATAAAGATCATAGACAAATCTTTAAAACCATATAGATCATAATGGGTCTTTCGACCTATACCGATATGAGTATATAATCTAAGTGATAAGCAAAATCGACAAGATAAGATATAACAAGATTGCAACAAAAGCTTGAGATTAACAGGATCAAGATCATACCAAACACTTATTCATTACCATAACGTCATCGAGTAGTCATGAGAGATTTAGCCTCTCATGGCTATGAGGTTCATAACATAAGATGATTCAACATGAATTTCCATTATTCTAATATACTAAGATGATATTCTTCCTTGCTCTTGATTGTTTGATCTTCAAAGGATGTGGTGTTTGTGGTTTAAGGAATGATTTAGAGAGAAGATTGTGTGTGTGATGAGAGGAATTGATGATGGAATAGTTGGATGATGATTGAAATATGTGAGAATTGTGGCTCTATTTATAGGCTGGAAATCGGGTGGAAGTGTGGCAGTTTTGGAAATTTGTACGGCTCACTTGGTGTGTTAATGCACCATCATTTAATTCTTCATTTAATTCTTCGTAATTAAGCAGGGAAGTGCAGCGCACTTTGGTTATGGAGCGGCGGTTTTGGAGAGTTAATGCTCTTGTTTGACTGAGACTTTAATGCTTTTGACTTTGGGGAGAAAGTGCGGCGCACAATGGTAAAGTGCGGCGGACTTGGGATGATTTGAAGAAATGCGGCGCAAAACAAGAAAGTGCGGCGGACTTACAAACTCCAGCTTGAGATTTTACATTCTTTTCTTGGCTCTTGATCTTTAATATGCGTAAACACTTGAGTTTTACTTCTTTTGATCTTAGAATGTCTTCTAGTGAACCTGTATATGTTTTATGCTAAAAAGTACCAAAAACTCACGAGAAATGATTAGATATGAACAAATAACGCCACCCAAAATATGTATAATTTAGGCGTTATCAAATCCCTTCACATCTAGCTATTGCTTGCCCTCAAGCAATCAAAGCGAGAAAATAAAATCATTGATCGTGACATGGAGAAAATTGATTTAATTTAAATAAGTGTTTATTGATTCATTGATTAAGGCAAAGACATATAACAGAGCACCTCAGAAAGGAAAGTGTTTGATTTTTTTAATTCACACAAGCACTCAGATAGGGGTTTATATTTGGGGAGAATCACTCGTATGCACAAACATCATTTAGATAGCTACCATATGCTTGTACTAGACACATAAACATGACCGAGGCGGCGCGAACATCTCGACAGAATTATCAAGGAGACAAAATACTTGATGCGATCATATAACTTGTATTTGAACCATGTGCCAAACTTCAGCCTTATACTTTTGATTTTTCTTTTTTTTAATAGGCTGGCACAGAACTTTATTAAACTTCTTTATTCGACCTTTTCTTTTTCTCGATTCTGATATTTCATGAATTCTTCAGCGGAACAGCACTAAAGTTGGCTGCAGCATATAGATGAATTTCACAGAGGTCTTATCACAAGACTTGTCTAGAATTTACAATGATCAATGTAAATGATGATCAAGCACAAGTTCTAGAGCAGACTAAATTACCGGCTCACTCATATAATTTTCAACCAATACCACTGTTCTAGAAAAAGCGACAAAGACCATATGTACATATCCGTAATGATGGAATAGAAACATATGACTGCAATCAAACCCTAACTCGAACAGGCTAAAGGTATCAATTATCTTAGGTACCAAAAATGGGTACCCGAATTTTATAAGGCTTAAATTCTCACAATTTTAGTGGGTTAAATTTGTGCTAGCTATAATGTTAATCCGGTTGGATTTGCCTTAAATTCTAAAATTTTCCAAAAAATATCAGTTAAAAATGTTAGGGCAAACATGGAGGGATATGATTAAATTTTCCTATTTTTCTCCCCTCCACACTTAAGTTGAACATTGTCCTCAATGTGATAAACTGATAAACAAGATAAAATAGGAAAATTTTAAGATTGTTACTTGTAAAGATAGTTATCTTTGAGCGTCTTTCTTCGTTCTTTTGATTTAGGCTGAATTACATGCATTGTAACATTTCTCATTTTTAGGTCATTTATGACTTTAATTATTCCATTATTTATTTTTAGAGTTTTGCGCGTTTACTTTTAATTATTATCGTATTGTTAAATCGCGTAAACAAAAAATCAACGTTCAACGTAAACGGACACCAAACAAATTAAAGTTTACATCAAGCAAGTGTTATATGATTATTAGGAGTATAATTTATAACTTTTTGTAATTTATTTTTGTTGGTTACGTAAAACGCTTACGTTTCGCAATAAATTTCATTCGGGCATACCCGGAAGCGCCTATACTTATCTACACTCAAACAAATACCCACTTTTTACCCACTACACAAAAATCAATCAAAAGTTACTCATCTAAATCACTAGGGCCGGATGTGTGTATGTACACACTTAATAACTAATTTAAAATCACAAGTAACTTGCCTTAACTCAACTAAGTACCTTACACAACTCAAGTTTCTAAACATTGACTTGTCAAGGTACTTTTCCTCCTCACTAGATGCGTCTCCCTCCTCCTAGGGAGAAGGAGAGCTCTTACACATGGTACTCTTAACTCTACTTCCCAACCTAGGTTAGTTTAAGGTTAATACATGTGATGGTTACTACAAAAGGCAAGTGACTTGTTCATTAACACACACATACCCATTCCTAGTAAATTTCAAACAAATACTCTCTCCCCACACCATACAAACCCACGGCTCAAAATATAGAGCTAGGGTTTTCATATAAATTTCTTTTACAAGTATTCCAAGCATACAAGTGCTCATTCTAAGGTCATCTAAGGTTACTCAAGGTGTTAACAAGCTTGGATTCGGGTTTAACAAGGATTAATCAAGAAAACATATTTAGGGTTTTCTTGATTAGGGTTTTGATTTTGAAAGCTTGGTTAGGGTTTATATCTTGTGTTCATCATCCTACCCATCTTCTATAAGGTCTATTTAAAGCGTTTCATGTTTATTCCTTCATTATCTTTTATGTACATACTTGTTATATATGTTAGACACCACCTAGAATTATTTGTGTGTTATATGAGGTATTTAGGAGCTTACTAAATTCGAATTTTATGTTGTATATAGTAAAATAATACTTTAAATAAAGGGACATGCTTAGTAAGAGTGTTAAATAATTTATATGAATGATTTACAAATTAAATGGTGTTGAAGGTTTATTTATAAACTTATGTATCAAAAGATCACAAGGACATGGATTTCATTTGATCAAGTGTTATGTACTATTAGAGGACTTATTATATGTATGACATATGGTAGGAATCTTGGTAAAATAATGGTGCAAGGTTCCTAAATAAAAGTAATTATAAAACTTGCTTTATTAATCAAAAACCCTAATTAACTTTTAAATACCTACTATTGGAATTCGACACTTAACTTATACATTTTATATTTTATTAAAATAGTACTCTTCACAAGGATCATGAGCATGTAAAGAACTTGAAAAACGGATTTATAACGAAGAAGATATGACATTTACAAGTTTATGTTAATTAAACGTATAAAAGTGATTTTATAAAAGTGATTTTATACACATACCTACTGTTTCGGATCTGAACTATAAAAATAGATGTTTTATAAACATAGTACTCTTCATGACAAATCCAAGGACATAAGAAACTTAAGAAACAGAATTAAAATGAACAAGTTACGTATTTTATAAGTTATATATAATTAATTATATAAAAACAGTTTTTATGAGCTGTTATGAACAGTAAATGTTACTGTTCATCAGAGGTTTAATTTTTATAATATGATATTTTGATATATTTTCTCAATACAAAGTCGTGGACATAAAAAACTTGAGAAACGGAATTAAAATGAACAAGTTACGTAATTTATAAGTTATATATAATTAATTACATAAAAACAATTTTTATGAGCTGTTATGAACAAAAATGTTACTATTTATCAGAGGTTTAATTTTTATAAATATGATATTTTGATAGATTTTCTCAATACGAAGTCGTGGACATAAGAAACGTATAAAACTGAGTTAAAACGATAAAGATATGAGGTTTTAAAATCGCGCGCACTATTTTTACTTTTATACATTATTTTTATAAAACAATTAAATTAATAATGAAATATCATTATGTAATCAATAAAAACATTAAATCATATATTTTTATAAATGGTACATTAGTAAATAAAAATAACATTTATCTTTACGGGTACAAGTACATATACTTTTTTTTAACAAAGTACGAGTTAATTATTAATTTAACTTTTAAAGATTTAATAAAAACTATTAGGTGGTGGTGTGACTATATAACATGTGATGCTTTATTTAAATATAATACATTATACTCATATGGCCTATAATTAATTAGGTTGCATTCGGATTGCCGAGACGATTCACTTATTTGATTTAGATAATCAATCATTCACTTACGGTGAGTTCATAGCCCCGCTTTTATACAATTATATTATTTTACAACTTTGGGGTGAGAAACATGCATCGTTTTACATTGGGACGCAAGTACCCTTTTAAACAAATTATGAGTTGGCCTAAGTTGCTAAACCCACTATTGCCCACTATCATGAACTGTCAATTGCTAGTTAGCGAGCGCGAATGTTATGAATAGATCTATTTGGGATTGACATCCTCGTTCAGGTGAGTAGTGCTTACTAGTTTCGAATGTACTGAAACAACGAATGTATACATGTCGGAACAACTTGGATGTTGCGGGTTTGAACATCTACACGGGCACATTATTTGCATTAATTTGCATACATAGATGTCGAGCTTCGGTGTCATGAGCTTAGTGCACTTCGTAATTACTTTTGAGATATTGTATGTGTTACATGTCTTACATTGGAAATCTTGCGGTCCTATTTTATACATTTATTAAAACCTGTGAATTCACCAACTTTATGTTGACGTTTTAAAGCATGTTTTTCTCAAGTCAATAAGGTACGAGATACAAGGATACATTGGCGGTCACCATTTTGGAGTCATTACTATAAAGATTTGGGTGCATTACATTTTGGGAATATCTGTTATGTCTTAAAATCTTTACTTTTCATGGATGAACAATTTAAGCTTCGGGCTATTGTAACAAACAAGTTTATTTAATCCAATGTATCAAATTTTAACGACTCATATAGAAGTCGTTCTCATATCTTGTGCTATTGATCTATGAAGTAACACTCTCCGACCCTTATTCCGCTGCGACCCATTTTAGGGGTGTTACAGATTGGCATCAAGAGCCTAGGTTATAGAGAACCAGGTCAAATCTTTTTTATACTTGGACTATAACCATTTTCAAACATTGCATCATACAAAAGTTTTTCACGGGACACATACACTATTGAGTTGCATTAATTGGTTATGCTATATGCTTTCGTGATCTGTATACATGTTTATATTATAGATAAATAAAGGATATTAGTGGAGAGGGAACTCCTCCACACTTAAGTAAAGCACGGGTTGCCTCCCGAGAAGCGCTTAATTCTTAGCAGAGTCATTAGCTATACTCGTACTTTAGAGTTCATTCTTTGGGAAAGAAGGGAGTGACCGCTTCCCTTGTGTCATTATATTCTTCTTCTTCATGGTATAACTTAAGTCGGTGACCATTGACAATAAATGTTTTTCCATTTTTTCCATATAGTTCTACATATCCAGAGGGATATTGGTGTTTTACTACGTATGGTCCTAACCATCGAGATCTAAGTTTAGGTTCTTTAAATTTATACTTCGAGTGAAAAAGCAAAACCTTGTTTCCATGTTTTAATTCCTTTCTTATTCTTAGTTTTCTATCATGCCAGATTTTGGTTCTTGCTTTGTATAGATGATAATTTTCATAGGCTTGATGTCTAAATTCGTCCAATTTGTGTAACTAAAACATTCTTTTTTCTCCAGTAGCAATGAGATCAGGGTTGCAATTTTTAAGTGCCCAATATGCATGGTGTTCGATTTCAAATGGTAAGTGATAATTTTTTCCATATATGAGTTTGTAAGGTGTGGTACCAGTAGGTGTTTTGTAGGTAGTGCAAAAAGCCCACAGAGCGTCATCAAGTTTTCTTGACCAAATAGCTAGGTTGTCTTTAACAATTTTTTAAGAATTCTTTTAAGTGCTTTGTTCGTGTTTTCAACTTGACCACTTGTTTAAGGGTGGTATGATGTAGAAAAACGGTGGTTGACTCCATATCTCTTTATAGTCTTTTCCATTATTTTGTTGCAGAAATGAGTACCTCGGTTACTGATTATGGCTTTGGGCATCCTGAAATGGCTGAAAAGTTTCTTTAAAAAGGTGATTACTACTCGGGCATCATTAGTTGGTAGGGCTTGAGCTTCGGCCCATTTAGACACATAATCAACAGCGACTAATATATATTCAAACTTGTAGGATTTTGGGAATGGTCCCATGAAGTCAATACCCCATATATTAAAAATTTCACATACTTGTATATTGTTTAAGGGCATCTCATCATGCTTTGATATATTTCTGGTCTTTTGGCATTCTTCGTAGAGGCGAACTAGAGTATGAGCTTCTTTTATGATTATCGGCCAGTAAAATCCCGAGTTTAAGACCTTTTTAGCAGTTATATTTGGTCCATAATGTCTACTAGTGGGTCCATGGTGACACTGATCTAAAATGGTTTGGGTTTTTGGTTTAGATATACATCATCTGATCATTCCATCAGAATATACTTTGAAAAGATAAGGTTCTTCCCAAAAATAGTATTTGAGGTCAGAGAAAAATTTCTTCTTTTGTTGATATGTCATCCTTTTTGGTATAATTTCTCCTACTAAATAGTTTGCAAAGTCTGCAAACCATGGTTCATTACTCGTGTCAATTAGCATGAGGGTTTCTCCAAGAAAGTTATCATCGACTTCACTGTCATTACTTGTTTCATCATTTTCAATTCGAGATAAATAGTCGGCAACAACATTTTCTGTACCTTTTCTATCGTTTTCTATATCGAATTCTTGTAGGAGCAGAATCCATTGAATGAGACATGGTTTTGTGTCTTGTTTCTTATATAGGTGTTTAAAGGCTAAATGATCGGTATGGACAATTGTTTTTGATAGGATAAGATAGGATCTGAATTTATTAAATTCAAAAACTACAGCCATAAGTTCTATTTTGGTTATGGTGTATTTTTGTTGTGCTAGATTGCGAGTTTTGCTTGCGAAATGAATTAGGTGAAAGTTTTTAAAATATTTTTGACCTAAAATTGTTCCCACTGCGAAATCACTTGCATTACACATAAATTCAAATGGAAGGTTCCAGTTCGGGCTTACTATCATAGGAGCACATGTGAGTTTCTCTTTCAATAATTCGAATGCACTTTGACATTCACTGCTAAATTCAAATGGTGTATCTTTTTTGAGCAGCTTAGTTAGAGGTCAAGCAATTTTTGAGAAATATTTTATGAATCGTCGGTAAAAACCGGTGTGTCCAAGGAAGCTTCTAATACCTTTAATATTAGTAGGAGGTAGGAGTTTTGAAATTACGTTGATTTTTGCTTTGTCACCTTCAAGTCCTACACTAGACACCTTGTGTCCAAGCACAATTCCTTCTTTAACCATAAAGTGACATTTTTCCCAATTAAGGACAAGATGAGCATCTTTGTAACGTTGGAGCATTTTATCGAGGTTGTTTAGGCATTTGTCAAAAGAGTTTCTAAAGATTGAGAAATCAACCATGAATACTTTGACTGATTCTTCGATCATGTCATGAAAGATTGCCAGCATGCATCTTTGAAAAGTGACTAGGGCATTGCATAATCCAAAAGGCATTCTTCTATAGGCGTATGTTCCGAAAGGACAAGTGAATGTTATTTTTTCTTGGTCTATAGGGTCTATCGGAATTTGAAAATATCCAGAAAAACCATCGAGGAAACAGAAGTATTTATTTCCTGCTAGTTTTTCCAACATTTGATCCATAAACGGTAAAGGGAAATGATCTTTAGCAGTTGCTTCATTGAGTTTACAATTGTCGATACAAACTCGCCAACCCGTAACGGTTCTTGTTGGGACAAGTTCATTGTTTTTGTTAGTGACTACTGTAATACCGCCTTTTTTTGGCACACAGTGAATAGGACTAACCTAAGGACTATCGAAAATTGGATAAATAATACCGGTATCCAAGAGTTTCACAATTTCTTTCTTAACAACTTTTTGCATGTTTGGATTTAATCTTCTTTGTTTCTGAATAACTGGTTTCTTGTCATCCAAGAGCTGGATCTTGTGTTTATAGAATGATGGACAGATGCCAAGAATGTTTGTCGTCTTCCAAGCAAATGCTTGCTTATGCATCTTCAAAACATTTATAAGTTTGTTTTTGTTATTGGCAGATAGTTGAGACGATATGATCACAGGAAGAAGAGATGGTTCTTCCAAAAATACATACTCTAAGTTATCAAGAAGAGGTTTGAGTTCAAGATCCATAAGCGGCTCTTCTAGGGACGTTTTGATTTTGTAATCTGTGTTGATGATGATTTTCTCAAATTCAGGATCTTCTTCAGTTTCATTTTTAGAATTTTCATCGGTAGCCATTACTATGAATTCGTCGAATTCGGCAAAAAGTTTTTCTTCAACAATGGTTCATTCTATTGAATGTAATATTTGACTTCCTTCATCGAGAAGAGCATCAAAATCTTCTTCTCATATTTCATCTATAACATCGATACTAAAGCATGTGTCATCATTCAAGTAAGAGTGTTTAATTGCAGAGTCTATATTAAAAATCATCCGTTCGGTTCCGACTCCGAGAGTGAGTTGTTTCTGTTTAACTCAAATTACTGCATCAGCGGTGTAAAGAAATGGTCATCCCAAAATTAGGGGAATTTTGCTATCTTCTTCCATTTATAAAATAACAAAATCGATTAGAAACGTAAATTTACCAACTTCAACAAGCATATTTTCAGCTATCCCAACATGGTATTTGAATGATCTGTCGGCTAATCTTACGCTTATTTTGGTAGGTTTAAGAGTTCCAAGAGAGAGTTTTTCATATAGGGAGTACGACATAAGGTTAATGCTTGCACCAAGATCGGCTAAGGCATTGCAAGAGAAAGCTTTGTTAAAGTTGCAAGGAATTAGAAAACTTCCAGGGCCTCCAATTTGGTGGGACTTTATTTTGAATCATTGCTGAGCCTTCTTCGCTTAAAAAGGCAGCAGAGATTTGTTCGATTTTGTTTTTGTTACTAATGAGATCTTTAAGAATTTGCCATAGTTAGGCATTCCAGCTAGGACATCGACAAGAGGTACGTTAATTCGGACGACACAAACTATGTCTAGGAATTTTTTATATTGAGCTTCCATTTTTTCTTTTCTTAGGCATTGAGGATATGGAATTTTTCGTTTGTAAGGTTTTGGTGTTGCAGTTTCTTTAGTTGGTTTTGGAGGTTGTGGTTTTGGTTGTGGTGTAGGTTCTTCATCTTCATCATCACTTTCAAAATTTTTAGTATTTTCTTGTTGTTCGTTCAGATTTATGGGTGAGTCATAAGTTTTACCACTTCATGTAAATACAGCATTTACATGTTCATTACGAGATTGTGGTGGTTGATAGGCTTTAGAGTGGTTTCCTCTTGGGTTTGGTTGGGTATTACTAGGAAGCGATCCAGAAGGTCGACCAGATTGCTTGTCAGCGAGTCTGTCAAACATAGTTTCAAGGTTTTGGATTGAAGCTTGATGATTTTTGGCTACTGTTTCGAGCTGAGCTTTGAGGTCTATAAATGTTTCTTTGACAAAAGTATTTGTTGATTGTTGAGATTTCATGAAATCGTTGAATTGTCTCTGAAGATCATACGGTTTATCATCGGTGTTAGATCTATAGTTGTCTTGGTTGTAATCATTTCGTTCGCTTGAACACCAGTTATCACGATTAGAGTTACGGTCATTGTAATCATTATAAAAACGTGTCTTATGGAAGGTTTGCATGAATTTTACTTCTTCTTCCCTAGATATGGGAAGGTCATCATCATTTTCTTTTGGAGTTGATTGTTTTGATTGCGAATGGAGTTCTTTATACTGAGCATCCATCTTCATAGTCATAACATCCATTCGAGCCATAATTTTTTTAGTATCAGTTTTACTAGGGCCTTCATCAGCAAAAGCAACAGTTCGTTTAATCGATTTTGATTTTTGATTTTTAGCCCAATTGAGCTTGAGTAAGACTTTATCTTCCTGGAGTTGATAAGCTTGATTATGAGTTTTGTAAAAAAATATACCACCGGCTACAGCATTGAGAACTTCTTGGGTAGTTTCGCTGAGGCTGTGATAAAAGATTTTGATTATTCCACCTTTAGGGAGATTGTGTCCATGACAATTTCTGAGCATTTCCTTCATGCGTAACCAAGCATCAGTTAAGGTTTTACCTTCATGCTAGGAAAAGGCTCTAATTTCTCCTAAGAGTCGATCGAATAAGGCTGGGGGAAAGAATTGGCTAATAAAAGCGGTGCGAAGTTCGTTCCAATTTTTGATTGTTCCTTCAGAAAGTTCGTCTAACCAAGTTTTTACATCTCCAATGAGCGATAAAGGAAACATCATTAAGCGAACAGCTTCATTTTTGGTATCTTGATATTTGAACATGTCACAAATTCTAAGGAATTTGTGAACGTGTTTGTGAGGATCTGTTTTATTTCTACCATCAAATTGGTTTCCTTTGACAAGGGTCACGTGGTTACCTTTAATAGAAAATTCATTTGCAGTTGCAGGAAGAGTGATTGCGGAACCTGGAGTTGGAGCAACAACAAGGTCGGCAGCCCACATGGGTTGATCATCCATTATAATACGGTTTAGAAGTTCAACAAAGTGTCGAAAATAGTTGATGTCAGAAATTGGCGGGTAAACACTTCTAGGGTGTTGAGGTGGGTTGTTTCTTTGTTCAAATGGGACTCTTCTGTTTTTCAGCAAAGTCTTCGATTCAGAGTTCATTCTGGTTCAGGTAGCGGTTCAACAAGTTCAGAATTGGAAGCACGTGTATGCATCCAAGGAAAGTAAGATTTTTGGATTCAGGGTCAGTTTTCCAGAAAACGGTACGTCGATTTGAAAAGAAGGGGTTGGGGTAAAATAATTTTCCATAATTACATAGAACATCTTTGAAATCCCCGGCAACGGCGCCAAAAACTTTGATGTGTTTCAAAAGCTTTAAATTTATAATACTGATTTCACCGATTAATACTATTAGGGAAACACACGGGTAAAAGTATAACCCTTGTTTATAGTATAGATTTTTAGGGTAAGACCAGGTCGATCCACAGGGATTTGCGTAGTGTTTAAGAAAGTAGAAAATAGATTTTAATAGTTGTGAAAAATAATATTTGATTAACCCAGTAATAATGAAAATGACTACTCGGATAGTTGAAAATAACTTATAAGTGATAGTAATGATTATGACTTGAAAGGTGGAACACATTAATTCATAAAAAGGATTTTCTCATCAAAAAAACATTTTCATAAGTTTAATCAGTTAACTCAAGTGTTAGGATTAATGTTTTCTTAACTTAGTACTGACAGTACAAATAGTTAGTACCGACGGTTATACTTAGTACCGACAGTACAAAGTGTTAAGTACTGTTAGTTAGTTAGTACCGTTAGTAGAAAGTTAGTTAGTACCGTTGAGAAGATATTTAAAAGATATTTATGAGATATTTGTCAGAAAGATATGTAAGCCTATTAGGGTTATCCTTAGTCTATAAAAGGATAACTGTTGGCATAGTTAGATATAGATCTTGATAGACGATTACAGACTGATATACAAGCTTAGCAAATCATATACAATATCATAGTTAGCATTCTGTAATCCTCAAGAACACATTAACAAAGTTGTTATTCAATTGTTCATTGTTCTTCTTAGTATCTGTGTTAAGATTCGGCATTAACACATATTATTAATAGTCATTGTTTCTACATAGTCATTTGTATTTATACATCTTGACTATAATCCTTTATAGGCTGCAAAGATCCATTCAGTTTCATAAGGACCATCAATTGGTATCAGAGCCTTGAGAAACTTTGAATAAGAAGAACAGATAAAACAAGTTATTCATCTCCAACCAACAAATCTAAACATGTCTGGAACACAAGATGAGAATCCACCACCACCACCTCCACCAATAACATAACAAACTTCTCATACAGTCTCAACCATCAAACTGCCTATTCTCAAAAAGGGAGAATATGATATATGGGCTATGAAGATGGAACACTATCTGGCTCATACAGATTATCCAATTTGGGAGGTTATCCAAAATGGGAATGGTCCTGTGTCAGTCACAACTGATACAACAGGACAAATTAAAATTTTGCCTCCTAAAACAGCAGAAGAGATAGTGGCCAGAGAAAGAGAAAGAAAAGCTAGGACAACCCTGCTAATGGCCATACCAGAAGATCATCTAGCTAAATTCCATAAGATGACTGATGCAAAAGAAATGTGGATTGCCATCAAATCCAGATTTGGTGGAAATGATGAATCCAAAAAGATGCAAAAGTACATCTTGAAGCAACAGTTTGAAGGATTCACTGTATCCAACATAGATGGGATTCACAAAGGCTATGAGAGATTCCAAAGTCTTCTCAGTCAGTTAGAGATTCATGGAGCAGGTGTATCTACTGAAGATGCAAATCAGAAATTTCTAAGATCTCTACCTTCTGCTTGGTTACAAGTTTCCTTAATTATGAGGAACAAACCAGGAATGGACAGTCTCAGTTTTGATGACTTGTACAACAATCTAAGAGTCTTTGAAAATGATGTAAAAGGCTCTACTGCATCATCTTCCAACTTGCAAAATGTAGCATTTGTTTCTGAAAACACCAGCAGTACTAATGATGTTAGTACCGCTTATGGTGTTTCCAATACTTCTGGTCATAATTCAAAGCATGAACAAACATCATCATATTCCTTGCTTGCAAGTCAATCAAGTTGTCCTCAACTGGATCATGAGGACTTAGACCAGGTTGATGAATATGACCTTGAAGAAATGGACTTGAAATGGCAAGTAGCAATGATCTCAATGAGAATCAAAAAGTTCTACAACAAGACTGGAAGAAAGCTACAATTTGATGCAAAAGAACCTGTAGGTTTTGATAAAACCAAAGTGGAATGCTACAACTGCCACAAAACAGGGCATTTTGCAAGAGAGTGTAGATCAAAGGAAGAAAACAGGAGGAGGGATGGATGGAATACTGGAAATAGAGATGGGAACAGAACTGGAAAGAAAGAAGAGTCTAAAGCATTAGTGACAGTTGATGGAGAAAGCATTGACTGGACAACTCATTCAAAAGATGATGAAGATTATGCTTTAATGGCTAACAACAACTCAGGATCTGACATACAGGTATATTCATGTTCAAATGAGTGTAAAGAATCTTATGCAAATCTTAAAAGACTGTATGATGCTCAGAGAGAGGAACTTAGTGATGCTAGTGTAGAGATAAAGGCTTATACTCAAGGTCTTAAAAAGGTTGAAGCACAACTAGTTGCCCATCAACAAGGTCAACTTTGGTATGAACAAAAAATCAAATTTATGAAAATAGATTTAGATGATAAAACAGATGTTCTAACATACCATAAGACTTTGTTGGCTAAAGCTCAAAAAGAAAAAGATGACTTAGAGGTTATAGTAGATAAATGGAATCATTCTACAAAAACTCTTGATAGAATCATAAATGATCAAATGTCTGCCTCTGATAAATTTGGGCTTGGGTATGGTGATTTCAGATATTGTGGGAATTTGAGTTATGAAAATGAAACTTCACAAAGTGTCTTTAATACAAAAGACAGTGATTTTGAAAATCTACCTTTGTATAAACAGCTTTATAAATCATGTGAAATGCAAGCAATTCCCCCACCCATGACAGGGAATTATTTGCCCTCTGGACCTGATATTGAAATAGATGACTCACAATATACATATGGTCCAAGAAAGTCTCAACCAAGTGAATCTGAATCTCAAACAACTGAACTTGAAACTGTTACTCCTAGTCACTAGTACAAACTTGAATTAGTGTCTGAACCAGCTGTCAATGAATCAAATATAAATTTCAACCTAAGGTTTTGTGTCTGATGCTCCTATCATGAGGAGTATGAAATCAGATAGTGAATGATGAGTAATGTGTCTGATTACAAATAAAAGGACCTACACCTAGTTTATGCCTAACAAGCAAGTAAAAACTCCTAGGGAAAATGTTAAGAATCAGTCTACACATAGTCAAAAACCTAAGGTTAACAACAAAGAGTTGGGGCATGGGTTTACTGAAAGAGCATGTTTTGTCTGTGGTAGTTTTAGTCATTTAATAAGAGATTGTGATTATCATGTAAAATTGGCTAAACAAGTTGAACTAAACAAACAAAATATGTCTAAGGGTAATGGTACAGGGGAGAGGAAACCAACATGGAACAATGTTCAAAGGGTAAATAAACAAAATCAATTTGTACCTTTAGCAGTACAAACAAGAACTGGAAATAATCCAGTTAATACTGCTAAAGCTAGCAGTACTAACAATTTTAGTACTGCTAGACAAAAAGTTAACAAACAGACAGTACTAACTAGCACTGCTCTGAAAGTTAATACTGTTAAGCCCATTGTGAATGGTGTTAGACCAGCAAATGTTTTTCACAAAACTCATTCACCATCATCAAGGCCTTTCAAAAGAACAACAGTACTAAGAACAAATTTTTCAAACCAAAAAGTTTATACTGCTAAGGTAAAAGAAGTTAGTACTGTTGGGGGAAAATGGGAACACTGCTGTTAAGTCCTCAACAGTTATAATGGAGAACACCAGGATACAACAAAAATATTCTCTCCAAATACAATGGTGGATCTAGCCTTAGAAATTATTCAACTTTCAAAGATCCACTAGGCAGACTCAAGCCCAAACAGGCTTGGGTCCCTAAGAGAGTCTAATCTCTTTCTTTTAAATGTGCAGGATAATCCACATAGAACTCTAAAGAATAAAGGAATTATTGATAGTGGATGTTCCAGGCACATGACAGGGAACAAGGCTTACCTTGCTGACTTTCAAGACTTTAATGGTGGCCCTGTTACCTTTGGAGGTAGTAAAGGCTATATATGGTAAAGGGAAATAAAAACTGGTAAGTTAGATTTTGAGGATGTAAGCTTTGTGAAAGAACTTCAGCATTTCAATCTCTTTTCTGTGTCACAAATGTGTGACAAAAAGAACAAGGTTCTGTTTACTGACTCTGAATGTCTTGTTTTGTCTCCTGATTTTAAGTTACCTGATGAAAATCAAATATTACTTAAAGTCCCCAGACAAAACAATATGTACAGTTTCAATTTAGAGAACATTGTTCCTTCAGGAGGTTTGGCTTGTTTAATTGCAAAGGCTACAACTGATGAATCTAACTTATGGCATAGGAGGTTGGGTCATGTTAATTTCCAAAAACCTAAACAGACTGTGTGAAGGAACCCTTCAGAGGTTTACCTACAAAGCTTTTCTAAATGACCACACTTGGTTGCTTGCAGAAAGGAAAGGCAACACAAAGCTTCTTGTAAGCCAAGTTAGTTTACATCTATTACCACCCCCCAACAACTACTTCATATGGACTTGTTGCACCTACTTCTGTTAGGAGGATAAAACCATAAGACCTATGTTTGGTCCATCACTGATGATTTTTAGCAGATTTAGTTGGACATTTTTCTTAAGAACTAAGGATGAAACAAGTGCAATCCTTAAGGACTTTATAAGACAAATAGAGAACCAATTAAATCAAAAGGTTAAAACTATTAGATGTGATAATGGAACAGAATTTAAAAACAGGGATATTATTGAATTCTGTGGGTTAAAAGGGATCAAGAGGGAATACAGCAATGCCAGAACTCCACAACAAAATGGAGTTGCTAAGAGAAAGAACAGGACCCTTATTGAGGCAGCAAGGACCATGCTTGCAGATTCATTTTTACCTAACACTTTTTGGGCTGAAGCAGTTAGTACTAGCTGTTTATGGTTCTAAACAGGGTATTAGTGACCAAGCCTCATAATAAGACACCTTATGAACTTTTAACTGGTAAGACACCAATTATAAGTTATATAAGACCTTTTGGGTGCCATGTGACCATCTTGAACACCATAGACCACTTGGGCAAGTTTGCTGGAAAATCTGATGAGGGATTTTTGGTTGGGTATTCTCTACAAAGCAAGGCTTTTAGAGTATACAATTTAGAAACCAAAAGAGTTGAAGAAAACCTGCACATAAACTTCTTAGAGAACAAACCCAATGTTGCAGGGAAAGGACCATCTTGGCTTTTTGACCTTGATTATTTGACTGATTCTATGAACTATCATTCTGTTAGATCAGAGAATCAAGCTAACATTCATGCAGGTCAACAAGAATCTAACCAAAATACAGGTACAAAAGACAAGATTGATGCAGGGGATTCTGAAAAAGAAGATGAATCTGCTCAAGACTGCTTTGAACTGCCAATATGGCATTCCTATTCTTCAACAAACCCATTTGCTTCAAAATCAGATAATAAGATAGGAGGTCCAAGAGAGGAAGAACAAGTCTTTCTGGATGATCTTGCAAGACTACAAAGGCAAGAAAAGGAAGCTAATGAGGAAGCTGAAGCTCTCAGGAAGAATCTTGAACAAGAAACTAAGAACTTGGTTACTCAGGCAGGAGCTGCTAAAGTCGAGCAGTACTAAAATTTTTAGTACTGTGTAGGCACAACAGCTAAAACTTATCGGTACTAACCTGTAATATTGTTAGCATACCAGTTAGTACTAGCCACCTAATAAGGGACTATCTCTTTCTGACATAACCAATTCCCAAGAAGATGACTCTGAAATACCTCCACTTGAGGATATTCATGAAGATACTACTGATGGTATCTTTACACATTCATCTTATGATGATGAGGGTGCAGAGGCTGACTTCACAAATTTGGAAACAGTTGTGAATGTTAGTCCTATTCCCACATCAAGAATTAATCCCTCTCATCCTTCAGCACTTATTCTAGGAGATCCAACATCAGCAGTACAAACAAGAAGCAAAGTAAATAAAAGTTCTGAAGCTCATGCTTTTGTTAGTTATGTTCAAAAGCAAAGGAGAAACAATCATAAGGACTTTCATCTTTGTTTGTTTGCTTGTTTTCTATCTCAACATGAACCCAAGAAGATTTCAGAAGCTCTTGAAGATGAAAGCTGGGTTGATGCTATGCAAGAAGAATTGTTGCAGTTTGAGATACAAAAGGTTTGGGTCTTAGTAGATTTGCCTTATGGGAAGAAGGCTATCGGTACTAAGTGGGTTTATCGAAATAAGAAGGATGAAAGAGGAGTGGTGGTCAGAAATAAAGCAAGGTTAGTTGCTCAGGGTCATAGGCAAGAGGAAGGGATAGACTATGATGAGGTTTTTGCTCCTGTGGCAAGACTTGAAGCCATAAGGATCTTTTTAGCCTTTGCCTCATTTATGGGCTTTGTAGTCTATCAAATGGATGTTAAAAGTGCCTTCCTTTATGGGAAGATTGATGAAGAGGTCTATGTGTCTCAACCACCAGGTTTCCTAGATCCTAAACATCCTCAGAAAGTATACAAAGTTGTCAAAGCTCTCTATGGGCTACATCAAGCTCCCAGAGCCTGGTATGCTACTTTATCTACTTTCTTATTGAAGAATGGATACAGAAGAGGAACCATTGACAAAACTCTCTTCCTAAAGAAGGACAAACATGATATCATACTAGTTCAAGTCTATGTGGATGATATCATCTTTGGGTCTACAAAGAAATCTTGGTGTGATGAGTTTGAGGCATTAATGAAGAGTAGATTTCAAATGAGTTCAATGGGAGAGCTCACTTTCTTTCTTGGATTACAAGTCAAACAAAAACCAGATGGTATCTTTATTAGTCAGGATAAGTATGTTGCAGAAATCCTGAAGAAGTTTGACTTTGCAAATGTTAAGACTGCTAGTACACCAATTGAGACTCAGAAGCCTTTAGTCAAGGATGAGGAGGCCAATGATGTGGATGTTCATCTTTATAGGTCCATGATTGGCTCTTTAATGTATCTGACTGCTTCTAGACCTGACATTATGTTTGCAGTCTGTGCTTGTTCTAGGTTTCAGGTCACTCCAAAGACTTCCCATCTAAGTGCTGTCAAGAGAATTTTTAGGTACCTAAAGGGCAAACCCAAACTGGGTCTTTGGTATCCTAGAGTGTCTTCATTTGACCTGGAATCCTACTCAGATAGTGATTATGCTGGAGCAAATCTTGACAGGAAATCCACAACAGGAGGTTGTCAATTTCTTGGCAGGAGACTCATTTCTTGGCAATGCAAGAAGCAAACCATTATGGCCACTTCTACTATAGAAGCCGAATATGTTGATGCTACAATCTGCTGTGGGCAAGTTTTATGGATTCAAAATCAAATGTTAGACTATGGGTTCAACTTCATGAACACAAAGATCTACATTGATAATGAAAGCACCATTTGCATTATAAAGAATCCAGTATATCATTCGAAGACAAAGCATATTGCTATTAGGCACCACTTCATACGAGATGCTTATGAGAAGAAACTCATACAGGTGCTTAAGATCCACACTAATGACAATGTAGCTGATCTACTAACCAAGGCATTTGATGTTAGCCGATTTCAGTTCTTGGTTGTTTCAATTGGGATGATAAATCCATAAGCTACATTGGTTAAAGGGAGGCAATATGAAGTATTGTCTATAAAATCTCATCTCCTGAACAAAGCATCTCTCTCACACGCATAGTTTCACCCCAAAACACACACACACATCTAATTATGAACACTACTCAACGTGAACTAATTTTTTTCGTTGTTCAAGAGTAAGAAGATTGCTCAAGTTGTTCGTGCTTGGATTCAGAGTAAGAATTCTCTTGTGAAGCATTTTGAAGACATGAGTTTATATAGACCATTCAAAGAATATTTGCATGTGTGGTTCAACCCACCAAGAGACGTGTCTATGTCATGTTTGACAACAAAGGGGATGCAGGCGAGGTTGGTTAGTATGTGTTGATGATGAGGCGAGGTTGGTTCGTACACCTGAATAGTGAGTCATGGTTAGATGGATCAGGTGGTAGAGTTTACAATTTTTTTTAGTATGTGGATACATATTAGCTAGAAATGATGCTTGTCAAACGCCTTAAGAAGATTTAGAGAGTCACTGAGAAGAGTTACGGATGGTGCTGAAGCATTCCTGATACTTACATTGTTCATTCTTTGTTTGGACAAAGTTAGTACCGACAGTGCAAAGTTAGTACCGCTAGGCCAAGTTTGTACCGCTAAAGAGACGTTGGAGAAAAATACCGCCAAGGGTACAAAGTGTAAATTGGAACGTTTTCTTTAAAATTAGGTCTCCTAAACCTATAAGAATCCATCTCAATCGCACACTTACTCAAGCAATCTCTCTAACAATCTCTCTAACTGACATTCTACATTCCAAGCCCTAATCTCTCTTACCGACGATCTCTCTCTTCTAAGCAATAATGGCTGCTCTTGAGTCCTGTCCTAAGCACAACATGATCGCCTACTTGGAAAAGACTGAAGGGAATGTTGAGTTTCATGAAGTCATTGATTTTCTTCGGAGAAGTTATATTTATCATGCGCTCACTGTAAGTCCTGTAGTTTCGACCACATTCGTTGAACAGTTTTGGACGTCTGCTAAGTCCAAAACAATCAACAATGTAAGGCACATAACTGCCAAAATAGCTGGCAAAGTTGTGTCTATCTCTGAAGCATCAATCCGAACTGATCTTATTTTTGATGATGCTGATGGGATAGACACATTACCAAATCAAGCTATCTTTAATGCTATTCAGCTTATGGGATATGAAGGGGATTTAAGTGTGTTAACTTTTAATAAAGCATTGTTTTCACCCCAATGGAGGTTTTTATTTCACACAATTAATCATTGTTTAAGTTCCAAAAGTACCTCTTGGGATCAAATTCCTACAAATATTGCCACAGCTGTAATTTGTTTAACAACTAATCAAAAATATAATTTTTCTAAACTAATTTTTGATGGTATGCTTAGACATCTAGAGGCTAAGAAGAAGTTTGTAATGTATCCTCGTTTTATTTCTATATTTTTAGGTAGACAATTAGCTAATATATCTGTACCTTTAGATCACTTTCCTGTAAATAGTTTAACTAGTAAAGTTTTTTCTTTTATGATTAAGAAGGGGAAACATTTTTCAGGCAAAGTTACACCTTTGTTTGATACTATGTTGGTCCAACCAGCACAGGATGAGGGTGCTTCCTCAGAAAGACTATCTGTTGAACAACCATCACCCTCTCCTACTCCCACTGGTGAAGTCCCAAATGAGTCACTGCCTGACTCATCTTCTGCTCAACCAAGTGAGGTACCTTTTGAGCAACAACCTGACCCTTCCCCAAGTCCTTCTCCAAAACCATCACCCAGACCTTCCCCCACTCCTATTGTTACTGGTGAGAATCTTGGAGATCATTCATCCAATGATACATCCCATTCAGGGAATGAGGATGACATGACTCTCCAAAATGTCTATGATCTTTGTATCTCTTTATGTCAACAGGTTTCAGATCAAGCAAAGGAAATTAAACTCTTGAAGGCTAAGATCAAAAAGCTCAAGAAGCAAGCTAAACCTGTCATCAAACATCATAAAGAATATCTGAAGATTATCTCATTGCAACAAAGATTCCCAAAGAAGAGCTTCTCCAAGAAACAAAGGGTGCACACAAAGTCTGTATCCAAACAAGGGAGGAAGAAAGCAAAAGGAGAATCAGAAGTTCACAGAGATCCTCTGTTTGATGTAATGCATGAAGATAAAATTGATCACATGGAAACAGAAAATGCTCAAAGTGAAGGGAGGACAAGAGATATGGTGGATGAAGAGAAGGAGTTTGATGAAGATAGACTTAGTACTGAAGATGTAGTTAGTACTGTCAAGGAAGGAGTTAGTACCGACTTTGAAAAAGTTAGTACTGACAGACCAAAAGTTAGTACCGACGAATCCAAAGTTAGTACTGATGAACAAGTTGAAGGTACTGAAGAATCCAATGAGAGTACTGAAGAGATCTTTGAAGGTACTGAAGAGCAAAGAGAAGGTACTGAAGACAAAGTTAGTACTGATGAACAAATGGAAGGTACTGAAGATCAAACTAAGGAAGAAATTGCTTCTAAAGCCTCTCAAACATCCACTCAAACACCCACTTCTATGACATTTGGTGATGATGAAACAATTGCTACACTTCTCCTCAACATGAGTAAAGCCAAAGCTGCTTCTAAAGAAAAAGAGAAAGGTGTAGAGTTGAAGGATGTTGAAGAAATTGATAGACCTAGGCCTACTTCTACAAGATCACTTCTCACATTGAAGCCTCTCCTAAAAATTAATCCTAAAGACAAAGGGAAGAAGAAGATTGAAGAGGAGGAAGAATCTGAAAGTGAAGATGATGATATTCCTCAAGCTGTGAAGAAATTCAAACAGCTTGAGAGTGATGAAGAATTGGCTAGGAAAATTCAAGAAGACTGGGAAGCAGAAGAAGAAAGAAACAAGATTGCTGAAGAAAAAGCAACAAATGAAGCTCTCATTAAAAACTTTGATGATATTAAGGCAAGAATTGAGGCAGACAGAATTCTTGCTGAGAAGCTTCAAGAGCAAGAAAGAGAGCAGTTCACAATAGAAGAAAGAGCAAAGTTCCTTCATGATACAATTGCTGCTCAGAGAAAATTCCTTGCTAGACAAAGATCAGAGGCCATTAGAAACAGACCTCCAACCAAGAATCAATTAAGAAATCAGATGATGACCTACTTAAAGCATGTGGGGAACTTCAAACATTCTGAGTTGAAGAATAAGAAGTTTGAAGACATACAAGCAATGTATGAAAAGATAAAAAGTTAGACATGAAGATTTTCATGTGCTATTGGATCTGTTGAAGTTGATAGACTGATCAAAAGAGATGATAAGAAAGATTTCCTCTAAAAATAAAGATCCAAAGGAGAAGAGATCAAACAGGAATCTAAAGATTGAATCAATGAATGAGGATAAAGGAGGAAGCGTCTACAAGAAGAGAAAGCACGTACAAGGAAAAAGATAAAGAACACAGAAAAAGAAGATTCAAACAAGATACTTCTCAAGAACCCAGCTGATATTGTAGAATAGGATAAAGTTAATGGCTTGATTGGTGGCTTGACAATAGCTCCAAATGGAGGACAAGGAAGTAGAATTATGAACTTCTTGGACAAGAGAAATCCAATCATTTGCCTGGAAGACTGAAACTTGTGTCTATAACAACAGTGTTGATGAAATCTAAAAGATCAGAAGAGAATAAATATGAAATGTGGTGACAAGAAGGTAAGGGTCAAAAAAAGAGATCCTTCAGCACATTGATAAAGAGTGCCTTTCATCATTGTTTGACATAGAAGACGATCAGATGCTATATATAAAACGTGTGTGAGTGGGACATATATCACGATAAGATTCCAGAATGTTTTGATTCAGTTCATTGGTGAGATCAGATCGATATGTTCAATCCATATGAACAAGATGAGTTTTGGAACTCACAACATGAATGGAAAGTAGTCAGTTGGAAGCTGCATAGCTCTCAGGGGTACAACACTTTGAAGAGTGATGACGTGATTAGTCGTTCAACGAAAGCAAAGCTAATAAAGAAGGAAGTAACCTTTGAAAAAGGAAATAGTGATAGCAAATGCAAAAGCTAAAATTAGAAGACTGAAGAAAGAAAGAACAAATGGAATTGAATTGATCGATTTATGCAAAGAAGGTACTTGCTGATTTAAGAATCTAAAGAATAAGACTGCTGGAAGTGAGAATTGATTAATGTTGGCGTAAGCCACCACACAACAAATGAATTATCAATTCACCATGCCTAACAGGCAAATAAGAATTTGGCTAGTCCACTAAGCAAACGGCTTGAGGTAAAGACTTTGCTCAAATCCCGTTTATGGTTTACACTTTACCAAGAAAGATGTAGGTTCTCAACTCACCTAGCTTCTTGTTGAAGAGTATGGCTAGTCCAAGATCAAACAGTTCTTGGTAAAGACTATCAAATCAGTTGATAGCAATAGTTTGGCTAAAAACTATATAGTTTATCAATGCACCATTTATGGACAATGATGTCATTGGCTAACCAACACAAACGGTATTTTGTTAAAGACTAAACAAATCCGTTGAATGGTTTTGACAAGATTACCAAAAACTGTATGGTAAATAACTCAACCAAATTCCTTAGAAGAAGAGTTATCTATCCCCAGAGCAAACGGGCTACAGGTAAAGGAACATCAATCCTTAATGGATGGTAGTTATGCCAAAAACTACAAAGCCAACATAGTTATGATTGTAGGTAAACAGGATGTTGCTGGAGTCGGCTTAAAAGATGGTTTGCTAGAATTGCTGAAAAGGCAAGGTTGCTTGCTAAATGAAGGATAAAGTGTACAAGATTAAGAAAATGATAAAGGAAGTTGGATACATCCTCTGTAGCGTTACAAAGAAGCATTTTAAAGGATTGAAGAAAACATGAAGTTAATATTTTAAAAACATTCATGTTAAGGGAAGATTGTAGATTAAATGATTTCTTAAACTTAGTACCTAAGACCAGTACAAATATTATACTGACATTAATCTACTTAGTACCGACATACAAAGTAGTAAGTACTGTTAGTAGTTAGTACCGTTAATAGATAAGTTAGTTAGTACCGTTGAGAAGATATTTAAAAGATAAATTATGAGATATTTTAGTAAAAAATAGTAACCCTTTTAGGGTTATCCTTGATATATAAAAGGAACCCTAGCATAGTTATAATAGGTTCAGCACAAGATCATAGTGAATACAAAATATATAGTTAGCAATATCTGTAATCCTACAAGAACACATTCAATAAAGTTGTTATTTTAGTTGTTCATTGTTCTTCCTATCCTGTGTTAAGATTCCACCATAACATAACGATATATTCATACTCATTGTTTCTACATAGTCATTTGTATTTATACATCCTGACTATCATCCTTTATAGGCTGCAAAGATCCATTCAGTTTATTAGGAACCTTCAGTAAGCATTGGTATAAGGTTTTCTCTGCCAAAAGGGAGCTTGTTGATTAGTGAAGTAACTCTCGAGTTGGATACTCGGGGAGTGGAGTAGGGCGAAGAGGAGCTTCGTGACCGAACCACTATAAATCACCGTATCGATTTGCCATTTTACTTATATAACCTTTTACTTTACTTATATCTTACATATATACCGCTTTAAATTTATACTGATTGTGCTTATTATTGTGTGAATGGTTGTGTATATAGTGTTTAGTTTTAAGTTTATGGTACTACTTTGTAGTAAATATTATGGTAGAGTTTGTATTATTAAAATAAGTGCTAGTTGTTGTGAAACCTATTATCAGACACTTCTCATAATTACGTCTAACATTATTGGCGATTTGATACTAAAGAATTAAATTTTTTAAATGGAAACGTAATCCGAAACCCCCCCACAATGGTTCCACAATTGGTATCAAGAGCCACGTCTCTCTAGTTTTCAAAACAAATGATTTTTAAAATAAAGTATAATCCATGTATCAAATTACCCATAAAGGAGGGGGGGGGTTAAATATGAAAAGTGTTTTGTTGTTTGATTCGTACTAGTTTTGTTATTAAATATACTTTATATACTAGCTTGAAGGAAAATTTTCTCAAAAGAACTTGGAAGTGCCAACTTATGTTTGTCTAAGTTGTAAGGATAGAAATGATGTCTAAAACACGAAATTTATGTGCTGGAACAACTTTTTAAAGTCTTATGTTCTACAGTTAAGTCACCAAATGATTTTAAACAAAAAATGTGTTTTGGGGTCTCTGGTGGCGGTCCCATAAATGTTTAGGCGGCCCCCAAATATATATGGGGGCCGTCTGTCTGTTTCAAGCAAAATTGGCAAACTTCAAAAAATCATAAAAAATCAACCGTAATCCGTAGCTAAGTCGTGCCACCACGCACCGCGCCATTTTCAAAGATAATTGAGTCTACTTCATTTAAAAAAAATTTCCAAGTCTTCATTAGTAAACTTAAATAATCAGAAATCAAAATACTAACATATTGGTCAAACTTTGGAGTTTCGTTTTAACGTAAAAACATGAAATTTACTTTTCCTTTAAGTCGGCATATCTAATGAGTATATCTTTGAAAAATAGTGTAGTTTGTCCTTTCAAGAATTTTATCTGAATTAATTTTTGAATGGGGAGGAACCAATATTATTTCAGAATCAAATCAAGCTAAGTATACATCGTTAAATCCTAATACAACAAAATAACGACGAATATCCTTATGATTATGCTAGAATGATTATTGTGTGGTATTTCCCTTTGTTTATTTTTTTGTTTTCAAATTGGTTAAATAGATATTAAGATCGTAATCATTACAATATGTAACTGATCTAATCAATAACTAACACATGGTGCCATGGTAATTGCTATTTGTATGTTACTAGTTTTTTCGGGATTATGCCTAATAGAAATTACGCTAGATTTTTTGCGTTAAGTTGCAAAATTGTTTGTGCATTGCATATAGGCATAGATCACTATATTTACAAGTGTTACATAAACATCTTGTAGATCATTTTGAGGGTGGTAATCCACCTAAGATTGAGAGTTTAATATTTTTTCAAGTGTGTGGAAAGAAAGAGATAAATATCCTATGATCATAGTAACAACCCATCATTAAAATATTTCCTAACCCATTATCTCTCATCAACAAAATGCTAAATATTTTCATCACTTTTGCTTTGTTTGGATAGCGGGTTGTTAAACAAAATAAAAGATTGTATTAATACATTGGAAATTAAGTAAAAGAAAACAATTTTTTAAAACTTTGCGTGAGTGCTTGCATGTTCTAACACCCACACATAAGTATATTCTTTTTATAAACCTAATATTGTTTTACAAAAGATATGTGTTTTTGTATTAAAAATAGTTAGAAAAATCATTCATAATACTAATAAAAATGGGGTTTATTTCTAAAAACCTATGCATACTATGCATAACAACAAATATTTTTTCGCACAAGCAAAATATATGACAATCTTGAAGTAGAGAAATTAACTTGTCATTATTCATCAACCTCACTAATTACAACTAACCTTAGATTAAGTGAACACACTATGGAATAACTTTATTGTCTTCTTTTAAAAGATGTTCGTGATGACAAGAAATATATTCGAATATTTTCAACTCATTAATCAAACTATGATTGATGTTATATCGAATCATTTTGACAATTTTTCGAGTTGGACAAGAAATTGGATTCTTAATTGTCTAGCTTTAAAAAACAAAAAAGAAAAAAAAAAAAAAGATTATATCAAAATATAACAAGATGGATTTATCTTAAACCTACAGTACTCATCACAACTCCGATTGATATGAAAATAACAGACATCCCTTTCCAAGACATTAAGTAATATACATCGGGATCATAACTCACCCTTGTGAAATGATGTTATATAGAGTCGTACTTGTCCCAAGTAGTTTTATGATCCAAATATTTTAGCAATATATGCATAAAATACACAATGAAGATAGGAAACGACGGACTTGAGATTTTTATCCAAAATATTCAAGTAATTTACCGTGCAATGCACTTGGTAAAGTCGTCATGTCCAAATAGCCAAACATGAGCAAATGCACAACATATGTAACTTTGCTCAAACAATTCAAAAGCATAACTTAAAACGTCAAATTAATCCTCTCAATAATCCAAACTCTCTCTTATTTTTATCAAATAAGTATAATATTTTTTTTTTCTCTTCACCAAATGAGAACCCATTAAGCATCTAAGTAGGATTTGAAGAATTGAACATAAATCTACAAACCATTTTGTGCTTTCCTTTCAATAGGTGATCCATAAGAGTATTTAAATATGAAAGATGATTATTATTCAAACGATAAGTCACTCTCATCATTCAATCTAATTACAAAATAGAATAGAACATGAAAATCAGACTAGAATTATCCTAATCACGAAATATCAATCAAAAGACCATAGATATTTTCCCGTGTGCTAAATTTTTAACCATCCGGTATTCCATGAAATCACGAAGTCGATTGGCAAGAAAACAAGATTCGTACCATCGAATTGCCAATTACACTTGCAATGAAAGATGTTTTTCATTGAGTCTAAAATGTCAAATGTTTTGTGTTATTAGCTATGGTCAAATTATACATGCAACTTAACACACTCCTAAGTAGGAGTTGAAGACATATGGAATATTCCATCCAGGAAAACTCCATAAGTACTCCAACTTGAGTAAGCAAGACTTGGATTCATTTTTCCGAAAACCTCAAATCGAGAACCCATTATAAAACTTATTAATTTCTGGTAATGAACCCCCGCATAACTATCAACCCCAATCTCCCCAAATAATGAAAAAATAATCCATGCCCAAAATTTGGCACCTCCACGGATCGATGGATCCTTCGTCCTAAATTCATCTTTGGTTTAGGTCGATCCGCCCTATGACATTAGATTTAAACATCTTCCTCTTATCAATCTCTTGCTTAAAATTCTAACATACATGTAACTAAACTTTAGTTAATCAAGTCAGTTATTTTTTTCAAAAGAAACAAACACAAATCTATTGAAGGTAAATAACCTTAATTGGATTTCTTTCATAAATACATGCAAAGGTGCATGTCTTAAACACTCTCTTTGTAGAAGAAATACACATTGTTATGTGTAAGATTGGAGGTGAAGTGATTTAGGTTACACTCTTAAAGCATACTCCTAGGTCCTAGAGGACTCATTCCTCGTCTAATACATATAACAATTTGGTTTTTCTCTCACATTTAACACTTAGAAATTCCACACATCTTGATTAGATTAATGCAAACCAAAATTAAAGCATGTTAGTTGATCAATGTTAGGTGCCCTCTAAGAAAAGAGGAATACAAATTTATCTTTTTCTACATTCATTAGGCTAATATAGAATTTATTAATGTTTTTCTAACCTGAGAATCTTACTGGAGAATTCTATTGCACTGAAATTCAATTTGACCAACAGTTGAATTACTTCCAAGAGTGAAGTTTGGGTTCGTGGTATAACCCATAAAAAATAGTCGTGTTTTAGTCCTGATTGAGAACCACTAGTGATAGTATCTCATAGTTCATTCTCTAATTTATAAACACTCTTTCTAAATATGCCTAATGATAGTTCTACAATCGATAAACTTTTATCTATTAAGAGTGCGATACTAAGCAAGTAGTAATTAGATTTCTCCTTAATCATCATAGACAGAACATCACCTCACATAAGTTCTTTGAAGCATCAATATAATATTTTCTCCCATCGCTGATAGCAATTATAAACTTCAATAGATTATTTAGATGCTCGACCGATTAAATTACAATGTCCCATTAAATGCATGTCTATTGTAAAGGCGTTTGTCTTTTTCTAGTAATTTAGATAAAATATCTCTTAGTTTATCTAAATAATACATGCTCCTAAATGCTAAATGCTAACATGTTTTACATGATGCTTACAATTAAAAATTATTATGTTATTGTGTTGCGTCATCTTACATACTTACATGTTAATTTGTGCACCTACACTATGTTAGGTTGATGTAGACAAATAAGGATTTAGATGACAGTATACAGTCTTACACATTAATTAATCTTGTGGATTTTTGTGTTGATACATGCTTAGATAAACTTGCATGCTTAAATCTATATGTCTTTTTAAACACTAATATATATTTTCCCACACACTATAATATCTATTCTAGGTCGAGTCACTAATCCAAAATTTTCAAAAAAAGTCGCAATAATGGTCTTAAATCACTTAGAGTCTTCATCACAACTCCATTGAGTCATCATCTCGCTTTCTCTTCCAAAGTCCATCTACTCTTTTCGTCAAAGTAAAGCTTAGAGTTCAAATCTCGCGCATTGCGCAAAGAAAACCTCCTAGTAGGTTTGACAACTTAAATATTTCATATGAAATATTCAAGTATTTTTAACTTGAGATTGCAAACGTTAAAGGTCATATCTAAAAATCTCTATTCAAGCCTTTTAACAACATTAGTTAAAACGCTCTCCATTTCTCTTCAACAAAAACATTCTTTCTTTTTGACAAAAACATTCTTTCTCTTTGGACAAAACTTCTTCTCTCGACGAAAACACTCTTTGTCTTTCGATCACAGATACTACACATCTCTTCTTCTACTCAACCACGACCTCTACAACCAAAGAGATGGCTAATCGTTTTCCTCCACTATTTCTGCTACTACCTTTAAGACAACCGTATACCTCGTCGTGTGATTGTTCTATGAACATCTCAATGTCTCGAGAAGAGCTACATAACACTGTGAGTGTGATTTTATCGAAGAACGTAACTCACCATACCCGCTGACATATGTTCAAGCCTCATCGCCTCCATCTTTGTTTGTTTTCTTCTCTATTATTATTATTATTATTATTATTAATTCACGTATGAAACATACCGAAGATACGTTACCATTTCCTTCGGGACTATGTCCAAAAGGAAACATCTCCATTCGAAAAGGTTGCGTTTGAAGATAACAATGTCGACATTCTTTCTTTACCCCTTAACCGCGAATCGTTAAATTATATTCGTCTAGGATTAGAAATGATGGAACACATTCTTTAAATCGGTATCTTCTTTTCTTTTAAGTCTCAATTCTAGTCTATGTTCCATTTCGTTTCGTGACAACCTAATTACTTCATATGAAGTATTTTTAAGGATTTTTAATTAGCGAAATGAAAATTAAAATGACACAAAGCTCCCGTTCGAAAAATTTAGTCAAATAGACATCACTGTGGTGGCGGTCCTATATATATATAGGGGGCCACCTGTTTTGATCAGGGTGCCACCAAGTTTTTGGGGACCGCCACCAGCAGAGATGTATGGACAAAATTTACGAACGTAGTGACATTTAATTATCATTTCCGCTAATTAAAAATCTTAAAATACATTCATATGAATTAATTATGTTGTTCACTACACGAAATGGAACATAAGGACTAGAATTTGAGACTTAAAAGAAAAAGAAATAAACCGATTTAGAATGCGTTCCATCTTATCTAACTAGACTAAAATAAAGAATATAACGATTTCGCGGATAAGGGAAAAGAAAGAAAGTCCGACATTGTGTATCCTCAAACGCAACCTTTTGAATGAGATGTTTCCTTTGGACATAGTCCCCGAGGAAATGTAACGTATCTTCGGAATTTTCGATGACTAGAATTAATAATAAAAAAAATAATAATAATAGAGAAGAAAAACAAACAAATAGTGGGAGGCGAATGACTGGATAATGTCAAGACGAGGTGGTTAAACCGTAACATAAACTACACTCACAGAGTTATGTAGCTATTCTCGAGCAATGCGAATGTTCATAGAACAACACACGACGAGGTATACGGTTTCATAAGTAAGTAGCAGAAATAGTGGAGAAAAAGATTAGCCACCACTATGGTAGAAGAGAGTGTGGTTGAGTGAAAGAAAGATGTTGTGATCGCAAGACAAAGAAGTTGTTTTCGTCGAAGAAAAGAACTTTTCCGTCAAAGAGCAAGAATGGTTTTTGTCAAAAAAGAAAGAATGTTATCGTTGAAGAGAAATGGAGAAGCGTTTTAACAAATTGATGTTAAAAGCTGCAAGAATAGAGCGTGTTTTTTTAGAATAGACCTTTAACGTTTGCAATCTCAATTTAAAATACTTGAAATATTTCATATGAAGATTTTTAAAGTTGTCAAACCACAAGTAGGAGCGCGAGAATTGAAACTAAGCTTTACTTGACGAAAGAGTAGATGATTTGAGAAAGCGAAGATGATGATCAAGGAGAGTTTAGATTGAAGACTCTAAGAGATTTTAAGACTAGCGTTGCGACTCTTTTGAGAAATTTAGATTAGAGACTCAGACGCAAAGAAAGATATGCTAGTGTGAGAACATATATACTTAGATGTATACGGACCTATAAGATATAAGCATGCAAGTATCAAAGCATGTATCAACACAAAAAGTCAACAAGATTAATAGTGTAAGACTGTATGACATCTCGAACCTTATTGTCATACAACACCCTAACATAGTGTAGGTGCAAATAACCATTAGTCAATTGTAAGAATACGCAAAAAAAGACAAAATAATTTTTAAATGTAAGCATCATGTAAAACAGTGTTAGCATTTAGCATTTAGGAGCACGTTGACCATTTAGATAAACTAAGAGCTATTGTATCTAAATTACTATAAAAAGACAAACGCCATATTATAAAAGACATGCCATTTTAAATTAGACATGTAATTAATCGTCGAGCAACAAAATATTACATGCAGTCATATAATTTGCATCAGATGGGAGAAAGTTATTATCTTTATCTTCAAAGCACATATGTAGTGCATGTTGTCTAGATAGATAATGAAGAAATCTAATTATCTACTTGCTTATAATCACTCTAAATGAGATACAAAGTTAATCGGAAGTAGGACTAGACATTTAGCATATTTAGAACGAGCTGTTTTAATTAAATTAGAGAATGAATATGAACTATCACTATGTTCTCCAATTCAGGCTAAACACGACTATTTTATGGTTATACCACGAACCCAACTGCACTCTTGAAGTAATTCAAACTGTTAGGTCAAATTGATTCTAGTGCAATAGATTCTCCAGTAATCATTTCTCCATGTAGAAAAAATATAATTTCTATATTGCCTAATGAATAGTATCAAAGTGAAAAAATTTTGTATTCTACTTTTCATATATGGCTAACATGACAACAACTAACAGCTTTAATTTTTGGTTTTTCATAATCCTAATCAAGATGTGTTGAATTTCTAAAGGTTTAAATGAGAGAGAACCAAATTGTTATAAGTATAAGAGAAAATGAGTCATCTAGGACCTAGGAGTATCATAAGAAGTGACAATGTGAAATTTCTACTACAAGAAGTGATTTAAAGAATGCACCTTTGCATGTCTTTTTATTAAAGAAATCCAATTTAAGGTTATTTACCTCTTAATCTTGTGTTTGTTTCATGTGTAAAAAATAAATGAGATTAACAAAGATTAGTTACAATGTATGTTAGAATTAAGCAAGAATTGAAAATAGGAAGATGTTTAAAATCTAATGTCATAGGGGCGGTATCGACTAAACAAAAAGATGAATTTAGGACGAAGGATCCATCGATCCGTGAAGGTTGCCCAAATTTTGGGCATGGATTATTTTTCATTTATTTGGAAGATGGTAGTTGATATTAGTTTATTAACAGAAAACTTATATAAGTTATAAAGGGTTCCGAATTGAAGTTTTTCGGAAAATGAAATCCATTCATGCCTTTATCAAGTTTGGAGAACTTAAGGAGTTTCTGATGATAATTCATAAAGGTTCCTTCACTCCTACTAGAGTGTGTTAAGTTTTTAGCATGTATAATTTGACCATAGCTAATTAACACCAACATTTGAACATTATAGACCTCAATGAAACATCTTTCATTTGCAAGTGTTAATTTGCAATTCGTATGACGAATCTAGTGTCTTGCAATCGACTTCGTGGATTTCAGGTAATAACCAAGGATGGTTAAACATTAGCACGGAAAAATATCTATGGACATTTGTATTGATATTTCCGTGATTCAAGAAAGAATTCTAGTCTCGATTTCATGTTCATATTCTACATTTTGTAATTAGATAGAAATGATGAGAATGATTAACGTATTGAATAATCATCACTTCATATTTAAAATTTCCTCGCAACCGTATGATCCACCAATTTGAAAGAAATCACAAAAATGTTTGTAGAAATATGTTCAATTCTTCCTAATCCAAACCTTAGATGGTTAAAAAGGGTTTCTCATTTGGTGAAGCAAAAAAATTATTATACATATGTGAATAAAATAAGAGAGAGTTAGGTATGAAGATAATTTGAGTTTTGAGTTGTGCTTTTAGAATTGTTGAGCAAAGTAACATATGTTGAGCATTTGCCTCATGTTTTTAGGCTTTTCGGATATGACCGACTTTACCAATTGCATTGCAAGTAAATTACTTGAAATATTTTGGACAAAACATTCAAGTCGTGGATATTTCCAACTTCATTGTGTAATTTATGCATATATTTAGCGTAAATATTTGAACGATAACTATTGGAGCAGTAACTCACTTATAACATCATTTTACACAAGTTGTGAGTTATGATCCGATGTATATATCTTATTCGTCTTGGAAAGGGATGTCTTATTTTTCATATCAATCAGTGTGATTGAGTAGGTAGGTTTAAGATAATATCTCTGTTAAATTTTGATATAATCTTAAAGCAAGACAAATAAGAATCCAAATTCTTGTCCAAACTCGAATAACAAAGGTCCAAACTATATTCAATAATAACATCAATCATAGTTTGATATATGAGTTGATATATATTCGAAATATTCATGACCATCCCGAACACTCTTATAAAAGACACAAAATAAAAGATTTTCATAGTGTGTCCACTAATCCTAAGGCAAATGTTGTAAGTGTGAGATGTTGAGAAAATGACAAGTTAAATTTCTTAACTTCAAGATTGTATTAGTATTTTGCGTGTGCGAAAAACTATTCGTTGTTAGCATAGTATGCATAGTTTTTTTGACATTTTATTAGTATATTGATTGATTTTCTAACAATTTTAATACAACTCATATCTTTTGTAAAACACTATAGTTGTATAAAAAGAATATAATTATGGTGGTATAGAACCATGCAACACACGCAAAGTTTAAAAATATGATTGTTTCTTTACTTAATTTAACCAATGTATAATACAATCTTTTATTTTTGTTATTAAACCAACCCGAATATCAAACAACGCAAGATGAAGAAAAAATTTAGTACATTTTGTTGAAGAGAGTATAATGTGATTAGAAATATTTAATGATGGGTTTTAACATATGATCTTAGGATATTATTTTTCCACACACTTGAAAAAATATTAAACTCTCAATCTTAGGTGGATTACCACCCTCAAAATGACTCAGGATGTTTTATGAAACACATGTAAATATATAATGAATCTATGCCTATATGCAATGCACAAACAATTTTGCAACTTAACGCAAGAAATCTAGCGTAATTCCTATTAGGCATAATCCAAAAACTAGTAACATACAAATAGCATACATGGCACATGTGTTTAGATATATAATTAGCTCAATTACAAATAGTAATGATTACTTATTAATATCTATTAACCAAGTTGAAACAAAAGTAAACACACATAATCATCTAGCATACACATAAGGATATTCGTCGTTGTTTTGTGTGGTATCGATATAACGATGTATCTTATCTGATTTGATTTGAAAATAAAATAGTTCCTCCCCATTTCAAAAATTAATTAAGATCAATATTTTGAAAGGACAAATACACTATTTTTCAAAGATATATCAATTAGAAATGCCCGACTCAAAGGAAAATGTAAAATACAAGTTTTACGTTAAAACGAAACTCAAAGTTTTGACCACTATGTAGTATTTTGCATTTCTGACTTATTTAAGTTTAGAATGAAGACTTGAAAGTATTTTTAAATGAAAGTAGACTTAATTATCTTCGAAATGGCCGGTGGCACGACTTCTACGGACTACCGGTTGATTTTTCTATGATTTTCAAGTTTGCGCAAATTTGCTGAACAGACAGACGGCCCCCATATATCTTTTGCGGGCCGCCTAAACATTTATGGGACCGCCACAGAGAAGACCCCAAACACATTTTTGTTTAAAATCAATTGAGACTAACTGGAGAACATAAACTTTTACAAAGTTGGTCCGCACATAAATTTCGTTTTTTAAGAACATCATTTCAATCCTTACAACATAGACAAACAAAAGTTGGCCACTTCCCAAGTTCTTTTGAAAAATTTTTCCTTCAAGCTAGTATATAATGTATAATTTAATAACAAAACTAGGTACAGTAATCAAACAACAGAGAACACTTTTCAATTGAACCCCCCCCCTCCTTTATGGGTAATTTGATACATAGATCATACTTAATTTTAAAAACAATTTTTTTGAAAATTAGAGAGACGTGGCTCCTGATACCAATTGTGGAAACCATAGAGGGGGTGAATACGTTTTTATTTAAAAAAACTTTAAATCTTTAGTAAAAAAAAACAAATCCCAATCAAGTAGACGTAATAATGTGAAAGTGTCGATAAAGGTTACACAACAACTAGACACATATCTTAAAATACAAACTCAACCATAAGCTTAACTAAAATTGTTACATAACCTTAACTAACAATATATACACAACCATTCACACAATCATAAGCACAATGCAAGTATAAAAGTAAAGCGGTAAATGTAAAGAAATAAGTAAAGTAAAAGGTAAAAGAAAATGCAAATCGATACGGTGATTTATAGTGGTTCGGTCACGAAGCTCCTCTTCGCCCTACTTCACTCCCCGAGTATCCAATACGAGAGATTACTTCAGCTAGTCAACCAACTCCCTTTTGGCAGAGAACACCCTATACCAATGCGTTACAGAAAGGTTTCCTAATAAACTGAATGGATCTTTGCAGCCTATAAAGGATGATAGTCAGGATGTATAAATACAAATGACTATGTAGAAACAATGAGTATGAATACTATGTGTTAATGCGGAATCTTAACACAGGTACTAAGAAGAACAATGAACAACTGAATAACAACTTTATTAATGTGTTCTTGTGGATTACAGATTGCTAACTATGATATTCTGTATTCACTATGATCTTGTGTAGAACCCTATTCTAACTATGCCTAGGGTTCCTTTTATATATCAAGGATAACCCTAAAAGGCTTACATATCTTTTCTTAAAATATCTCATAAATATCTTTTAAATATCTTCTTAACGGTACTAACTAACTTTCTACTAACGGTACTAACTAACTAACAGTACATTACTACTTAAGGTACTGTCGTTACTAAGTAGAACTGATCCATGTACAAAGATTTTTTATTTGTACTGACTGGTACAAATTTAAGAAAAACTTGAACCAAACAACTTCTCCTTAAACATGATGTTAAACTATTATAACTTCAATTGTTTCTTCAATCCTTAAGCTTACATTTTTACGGCACAGAGGAAGTATCCAAACATTCTTTATCATTCTTAAATCTTGACACGTTACCTTCTTTAGCAGCAACCTTGCCTTTTCAGCTACTCAGCAACATCTTTTCAGCTACTCAGCAACATCCTGTTACCTACAATCCAACTAAGTTGGCTTCTGTAGTTTTTTTGGCAAAACTACCATCCATTAACGGATTGATGTTCCATTACAGTAGCCGATTGCTCTAGGGATAGCTAACTCTTCATCGTAGAATATGTGTGATAATTACCATACAGTTTTTTGGTAAACTGTCAACCATCAACGGATATGATTTAGTCTTTACCAAATAACCGTTTTTGTGTTTTTGGACGAGCAATTGCTTCAATGTCATAACATGGGTGCATTGATAAACTAAATAGTTTTTAGCAAACTATCAGCTATCAAATATTTGATTAGTCTTTACCAAGACTGTTTTGATCTTGGACTTAGCCAACTCTTCACCAATAAGCACGTGAGTTGAGAACCCTAAACATTGTTTGTAAATATGTAAACCAAAAACATTTGAGAAGTCTTTACTCAAGCCATTTGCATGTGGACTAGCAAATTCTTATGCCTTTTTGCATGGTGCAATTGAACCATTTGTTGTGTGTGTTATCCAACACTTTAATTCACTTTCTCACTCCCATCACAGTCTTATTCTTAAGATTCCTAAATTCAGCAAGTACCTTCTTGATAAATCGTATCAATTCCAATAACCATAGTAAATTCTCTTCTATCAGAATCTAATTTTAAGCTTTAGACATTTGCATCACTAATTCCTTTTTCAAAGGATACTTCTTCTTTATTACAAGTGAACGACTAAATCCTTTCATCAGTCATCAAAGTGGTGTACCCCTGAAGATCTATGCAGCTTCCAACAGAGCTACTTTCCCATTTCATGTTGTGAGTTCCAAAACTCATCTTGTTCATCTGGATTGAACATAACTATCAGATCTCCCCAAAGAACTTTATCAAAACCTTCAGGAATCTTATCTTGATATATGTCCATCACAAGTTTATATATAGCATCTAAGTCTTCTCTGTCAAAACACTGAAAGCACTCTTATTCAAATGATGCTGAGGATCTCATTGGACCATTACTTCTTGTCAGCCACATTCATAATATATCTCTTCTGATCTTTTAGAAAAATCATCAAACTGGGTTATAGAGCAAGATTCTCCATTCTCAGGCAATGAATGGATACTTCCTTGACAAGAATTTCATAACTACTTCCTTGTCCTCATTTGGAAGCAATTGTCAAGCACAATCACAGCTCCATCATTCTCTTTCTCAATATGCAATGGTCCATCTTGAGAAGTATCTTGATTTGAATCTTCTTTTTTCTTTGCCTACTCTTTTTCCCTTGTACCGTGCTTTCTCTTCTTCGTAGACTCTTCTCGTTTAACCTCTCATTGACTTCAACTTTAGATTCCTGCTTGATCTCTTCTCCATTGGAGAATCTTTCTTAACATTCTATTGATCATCTATCATCTTCAACAATCCAAAGCAATGAATCTTCATCTAACAGATATATCTTTTTTCATACATTGCTTATGTCTCAAACTTCCTTCTGTTCAACTCAGAATGTTTGAAGTTCCCCTCATGCTTAAGTAGGTTAATCTCAGATTTCTAAATTAGATTCTTGTGTTGGAGGACTGTTTCTTAATGGCCTCTTGATCTTTGTCTAGCAAGGAATTGTTCTCTGAGCAGCAATTGTATCCATGAAGAAACTTAGCTTTTTCTTCTATGTGAACTGCTCTCTTTCTTGCTCTATGAAGCTTCTTCAGCAAGAATTCCTGTCTGCCTCAATACTTGCCTTAATATCATCAAAGTTTTTAATAAGAGCTTCATTTGATGCTTATTTTTTTCTTCAGCCAATCTTGTTTCCTTTCTTCTTCTCTTCCCAGACTCTTGAATTTTCCTAGCCAATTCTTCATCACTCTCAAGCTGTTTGAATTTCTTCACAGCTTGAGGAATATTATCATCTTCACTTTCAGATTCTTCCTCCTCTTCAATCTTCTTCTTCCCTTTGTCTTTAGGATTAATTTTTAGGAGAGGCTTCAATGGTGAGAGGAGATCATTGTAGAAGTAGGCCTAGGTCTATCAATTTTCTTCAACATCATTCAACTCACACCTTTTCTCTTTTCTTTAGAACAGCTTTGCTTTTACTCAAGTTTGAGGAGAAGTGTACAATTGTTTTCATCATCACCAAATTTATAGAAATGGGTGTTTGAGAGGAAGTTTGAGAGCTTAAGAAGCAATTTCTCCTTAGTATTGATCTTCAGTACCTTCTATTTGTTCATCAGTACTAACTTTGTCTTCAGTACCTTCTCTTTGCTCTTCAGTACCTTCAAAGATCTCTTCAGTGCTCTCATTGGATTCTTCAGTACCTTCAACTTGTTCATCAGTACTAACTTTGGATTCGTCAGTACTAACTTTTGGTCTGTCAGTACTAACTTTTTCAAAGTCGGTACTAACTCCTTCCTTGACAGTACTAACTTCATCTTCAGTACTAAGTCTATCTTCATCAAACTCCTTCTCTTCATCCACCATTTCACTTGTCCTCCCTTTCAATTAGAGCTTTTTCTTGTTTTCCCATGGATCAATTTATCTTCATCATACATCAAACAGAGGATCTCCTGTGAACTTCTAATTTCCCTTTTGCTTTCATCCGTCCCTTGTTTGATACAGACTCGTGTGCACCCTTTGATTCTTGAGAAGCACTTCTTTGGGACTTTGTTGCAATGAGATAGTCCATTGCAGATACTTCTTTAATGATGTTTTGATTACAGGTTAGCTTGCTTCTAGCTTGTGATCATAGCCATCCAGATTTTTAGTATTTCCTTGGCTTGATCTGAAACCTGTTGACATAAAGGAGAACAAAGATCTAGACATTTTGAGAGTCCATGACATCCTCATTCCCTGAAAGGATGCATCATAGGATGAAATATCTCCAAGAATCTCACCATTAGGTTACGGGATAGAAACAGGAACAATAGGGAGTGGGTAGAAGGTGTTGGTGAGGTCTGGGGAAGGTCGTGAGGAAGGGACAGGTTAGTTTGCTCAAAATGAACCTCTACGCTTGGTGAGCAGAGGTTTGATCAGGTATGAAATCATTTTGGGATTTCACCAGTGTGCAGGTAGAAGGTGAAGTTGTTCAACAGATAGGTCTTTTCAGATGAACCCCCTCACCTGTGTTGGGTTGGACCAACATAGTAGCAAACAAAGGTGATACTTGGCCTAGTAATTTTTCCCTTTTTAATCATAAAAGAAAAACTTTACAAGTTAATTCTATTTACAGGAAAGTGATCTAAAGGCACAGATATTTAGCTAATTTTCTATCAAAAAATATAGAAAATAAACCGAGATACCATACAAACTTCTTCTTAGCCTCTAGATGTCTAATCATACCAACAAAAAAGAAACTGGAAAAATTATACTTTTGATTTAGTTGTTAAACAAATAACAGCTGTGGGCAATATTGTAGGAATATTTGATCCCAAGAGTACTTTGGAACTTAAACATAGATTACACGAAGTTGAAATAAAAACCTTCATTGGGGTGAAAACAATGCGATTATTAAGTGTTTTAACACACTTAAATCCCCCCTCATATCCCATAAAGCTGAATAGCATTAAAGATAGCTTGATTTGGTAATGTGTCATCCCATCACATCAGCAAAAATAAGAATCCAGTTTCGGATTGATGCCTCAGAGATAGACACAACTTTGCCAGCTACTTTGGCAGTTATGTGCCTAACATTGTTGATTGTTTTGGACTTAGCAGACGTCCAAAACTGTTCAACCGAAATGGTCGAAAACAACATGAACTAACAGGTGTCGCATTATAAAATAACTTCTCGAAGAAAATCAATGACTACATGAAACTCCACATACCCTTCAGTCTTTTTCAAGATCGACCATTGTGGTGCTTAGGCACAGGACTCAGAAGCACCATGTTGTCTTAGAGTGAGAGAGATCGTTGTTAAGAGAGATTAGGGCTAGTAAGACTTATGCAGTAGGAGAGAATTGATTGAGACAGGTGTGCGATTGAGATGGATTTCTTATAGTTTTTGGAGACCTAAATTTAAAGAAAAAGTGTCCAATTTACACTTTGTACCTTGCGGAATTTTTTCTCCAAATGTCCTCTTAGCGGTACAAAACTTGCCCACGGTACTAACATTGTAAGGTCCGGTACTAACTGATCCAAACAAATAATGAACAATGTAAGTATCAGGAATGCTTCAGCATCATCAGTAGCTCTTCTTTGTGACTCTCTAAATCTTCTTAAAGGGTTGACAAGCATCACCTCTAGATAATGTGTATCCATACAATATTAAAAAAAAATAGATTCCACCTCCTGACCCATCTAACCATGACTCACTATTCAGGTGGCCGAACCAACCTCGCCTCATCATCAACATATACTAACCAATTTTACCTGGTACACACCGCTCCAAATGTATATGCACCCCTTTATTTGTCAAACAGTGACATAGAGCGCTACTTCTTGGTGGGGTTGAACCACCCATGCAAATTACATCTTTGGAATGGTCTACATAATCTCATGTCTTCAAAATGCTTCACAAGAGTATTCTTACTCTGAATCCAAGCACAAAAACTTGAGCAATCTTTCTTAACTCTTTGAACTTAGTTCACGTTGAGTAGTGCTCATAACTAGTTATGTGTGTGTGTTTTGGGGTTTCTTAGTCACATTTGATTTTCCATGTAGTTTTTTACCTACTTACAATCCACATATGACCTATTCATATTGCCTCCCTTTAACCAAAGAGCTTATGAATTTTATCATCCCAATTGAAACAACCAAGAACTGAAATCGGCTAACATCAAATGCCTTGGTTAGTAAATCAGCTACATTGTCATTAGTGTGGATCTTAAGCACCTGTATATTTTCTTCACTAGGCAATCTCGTATGAAGTGTGCCTAATTGGCAATATCTTTTGTCTTCGTATGAATATGATTCTTTACAAATGCCAATGGTCTTTCATTATCATGATAGATCTTTTGTGTTCTATAAAGTTTGAACCCATAACAAACATTTGATTTTGAATCCATAAAACTTGCCGCACAGCAACTGTGGCAGGTAGCATCATATTCGTCTTCTTGGTTGTAGAAGTGGCCACATATGGTTTACTTTTTGCATTCCAAGTAATGAGTCTCTGCCAAGAAATAGACAACCTCCTTTGTGGATTTCCCGTCAAGATTTGCACCAGCATAATCACTATCGAGTAGGAATTCCAAGTCAAATGGCGACTCTCTGATACCACAGCCTCAGATTTGGGTTTGCCCTATTAGGTACCATAAAAATTCTTTATGACAGCACTTGAAATGAGGAGGTCTTGAAAGGAGTGACTAGAAACCAGAACAAGCACGGACTGCAAACCATAATGTCAGGCCTAGAAGCTAGTCGACATACATTAATGAGCCAATCATTTGACCAATAGAGATGGACAACAAACATCACTGGCTTCCTCATCATTGTCTAAAGGCTTCTTGATCTCAATTGTATTGTAACTGGCAGTCTTAACTCTTGCAAGTCAAACTTCTTCAAGATTTCCAGCAACATATTTATCCTGGCTTATAAAGATACCATCTGTTTCTGTTTGGACTTGTAGGCCCAAGAAGAAAGTGAGCACTCCGCATTGAACTCAACTGTAATCTACTCTTCATCAATCCTCAAATTCATCACACAAGACTCTTTGAAGACCCAAAGATGATATCATCCCACATAGACTTGAACTAAAATGAAATCATGTTGTCCTTCCTTAAGAAGAGAGTTTTGTCAATTGTCCCTCTTCTGTATCCATTCTTCAACAAGAAAGTGGATAAAGTAGCATACCATGCTCTTGGAGCTTGATGTAACCCATATAGAGCTTTAACTACTTTGTAGACTTTCTCAGGACACTTAGAATCTAGGAAACCTGGTGGTTGAGACACATATACCTCTTCATCAATCTTGCCATAGAGAAAGACACTTTTCACATCTATTTGATAGACTATAAAGCCCATATATGAGGCAAATGCTAAAAAGATCCTTATGGCTTCAAGCCTAGCCACAGGAGCAAAAACTTCATTATAGTCTATTCCTTCCTCTTGCCTGTGTCCCCTGACACCAATCAGCTTAAGATCCCCCTGACACCACAGCGTTCTTACATCCTTCTTATTTCGTACACGCACTTAGTACCGATAGCTTTTTCCCATAAGGCTAAATCTATTAGAATCCGAAACTTTTTTGAATCTCAACTGCAACAATTCTCCTTGCATAGCATCAACCCATCATTCCATCTTAAGAGCCTTTTGAAATCTTCTTGGGTTTCATGGTTGAGATAGAAAACAAGCAAATAAACAATGATGAAAAGTCCCCCCCCCCCTTATGATTATTTCTTCCTTTGCGTTTGAACATAACTGCAAACGCAATGAGCTTCAGCACTTTTATTTACTTTGTCTTCTTGTTTGTACTGCTGATATTGGATCTCCTAGAATACGTGTTTAAAGGAGAGAAGGGTATACTTCTGATGATTGAATATTACTAACATTCACAACTGTTTCCATATTGTGAAGTCCAGCCTCGCACCTCACATCATAAGATGAATGTAGTAAAGATACCATCAGTAGTATCCTTCAGGAATATCCTCAAGTGGAGGTGTTTTAAGTCATATCTTGGGAATTTGGGTTATAGTCAGAAAGAGATAGTCCCATTAATAGTAACAAGGCAGTACTAACTGGTATGCTAACAGTATTAACAAGGTTAGTACCGCTAGCTTTAGCTGTAGTGCTAACAGTACTAAAAATGTTAGTACTGCTAGACTTAGCAGCTCCTGCCTGAGTAACCATGTTCTCAGTTTCTTGTTCAAGATTCTTCCTGAGAGCTTCAGCTTCCTCATTAGCTTCCTTTTCTTGCCTTTGAAGTCTTGCAAGATCATCTAGAAAGATGTGTTCTTCCTCTCTTGGACCTCCTCCCTTTTTATCTGATTTTGAAGCAGATGAGTTTGTGGAAGAATAGGAATGCCATATTGGCAGTTCAAAGCAGTCTTGATTAGATTCATCTTCTTTTTCAGAATCCCCAGCATCAATTTTGTCTTTTGTGCCTGCTTTTTGGTTAGATTCTTGTTGACCTGCATTTTGGTTAGCTTGATTCTCTGATCTAACAGAATGATAGTTCATAGAATCAGTCAAATAATCAAGGTCAAAAAGCCAAGTTGGTCCTCTCCCTGCAACATTGGGTTTGTTTTCTAAGAAGTTTATGTGTGGCATGATTTTCTTCACTCTTTTGGTTTCTAAAATATGGATACTCTAAAAGCCTGCTTTGAGAGGAATACCCAACCGAAAAATCCCTCATCTGATTATTCCAGCAAACGTGCCTAAGTGGTCATGGTGTTCAAGATGGACACATGGCACCCAAAAGGTCTTATATAACTTATGAATTGTAGTCCTTACCAGTTAAAAGTTCATGAATGTGTCTTATTATGAGGCCTGGTCCACTAAAAAAAAAAAAAAAAATTTTTACCCCTGTTTTAGAACAAAACAAGCAGTACTAACTGCATCACCAAAAAGTGTTAGGATAAAAAATTGAATCTGCAAGCATGGTCCTTGCTGCCTTCAATAAGGGGTCCTGTTCTTTCTCTCAACAAACACCATTTTGTTTGTGGAGTTCTGGCATTGCCTGTATTCCCCTCTTGATCCCTTTTAACCCACAGAATTCAATAACATCCCTGATTTTAGATTCTATAACCATTATCACATCAAAGAGTGTTTAACCTTTTGATTCAATAGGTTCACTATTTGGTCTTATAAAGTCCTTAAGGATTTGCACTTGTTTTCATCCTTAGTTCTTAAGAAAAATGTCCAACAAAATCCTTAGCTAAAAATCATCTTGATAACCAAAACAATAGGTCTATGGTTTTATGCTTCTGACAGATGTAGGTCCAAACAATCGCAATGAAGAAGTTGTAGAGTTGTGACATAATAGAGCTAACTAACTCGGCCATACAAGAAGCTTTGTGGTTCTTTTCCTTTCTGACAAGCAACACAAGTGTGGTCATTTTGAAAAACTTTGTAGTGAAACCTCGACAAGGTTTTCCTGCACAATTCTGTTTCTATTGTATTGAAATTAACATGACCCATGCCTCGTTAACCATAAGTTAGATTCATCATGTGTTGTAGCCTTTGCAATTAAACAAGGCCAAACCTCCTAAAGGAAACAATGATTCTCTAAATTTGAAACTGTACATATTTTTTTTGCCTGGGACTTTCAGTAATATTTGATTTTCATCAGGTAACTTAAAATCAGGAACAAAATAAGAGACATTCAGAGTCAGTAACTACAGAACCTTGATCCTTTTGTCCACACATTTGTGACACACAAAAGAGATTGAAATGCAGAAGTTCTTTCCACAAAGCTTACATCCCCTCAAAATCTAACGTTGCCAGTTTTTATTTACCTTTTACCAGTAATATACCCTTTACTACCTCCAAGGCAAACAGGCCCCACCATTAAAGTCGTGAAAGTCAGCAAGGTAAGCCGTTGTTCCTGTCATGTGCCAGAACATCCACTATCAATAATAACCTTTAATTCTTTAGAGTTACTATTTGGATTTTCTCATGCACATTTAAAAGTAAGGTGATAAGACTCTCGTTAGGGACCGCAAACCTGTTTGGGCCTGGAGTTTGCCTAGTGGATCTTTGAAAGTGAATGATTTCTAAGACTAGATCCACCATCGGTATTTGGAGAGAATAATATTGTATGTATCATGGTGTTCACCATTTAACAACCTGCTGAGGAACTCACAGCAGTGACCCATTTTCCCCAACAGAACTAACTTCTATTACCATACAGTATAACTTTTGGTTTGAAAATTTGTTCTTATAACTTTGTTTCTTTGAAAGGCCTTGAAGCTGGTGAATGGAGGTTATGAGAAAAACTTTGCTGGTCCCACACCAATTCACAATGGGCTTAACAGTATTAACTTCCAAGCAGTGCTAGATAGTACTGTCTGTCTTTTAAAATTTTTCTAGCAAGTACAAAGTTTTTTTAGTATGTTTGTTTATATACTGTAGCTTTAGCATTAATACTGGAATGTTTCCGTTCTTGTTTGTACTGTTATAGGTACAAATTGATTTTGTTTAATACCCTTTGAAACATGTTTCATGTTTTGTTTTCACTCTCCCTTGTACCAATTACCCTTAGACATATTATGTTCGTTTTAGTTCATTACCCTTACAATTTTGACAGAAAGAACCAAGCGTCTATTTATGACAAAACTTCCACAAACAAAACATGCCTCATTCAGTAAACCCCATGTCCCCAACTCTTTGTTGTTAACTTAGTTTTTGAACTATGTGTAGACAGATTATCTTAACATTTCCCCGAGTGTATTTTTTTAACTTGCTTATTAGTAAAACTAGGTGTCACAAGTCCTTAGTTTGTACAGACACATACAACATCATTACTATCTGATACATACTCCTCAAGATAGAACATCGACCAAACCTAGGTTGAACTTCATCTATTTGATTCATTACAATGGTTCAGACACTAATTTAGAAGATTCTGTACTAATGTTTAGAGTCACAGGTATCAAGTTCAGTTTGTTGGGATTCAGATTTCACTTGGTTGATTCTTTCTGGACGCTATGATATTGTGAGTCTCTTTTTCAATATCAGAGTCTAGAGGGCAAGATAATTCCCCTGTTTCCCCACCATGGGTGGGGGTACTGCTTGCATTTCAATGTTTTACCAAGCTTTTATGCAAAGGTAGATTTTTCAAATCACTTTTATTGCCCTTAAATGACACTTGCAAAACTTTATTTCATAACTAAAATTCCACTGTAACTTAATCACCATACCCAAGCCCAGAGATTTATCCCTGGCACTCATATGAGAAATTTACAAATTTTTACCAAGATTTTTTGAAGAATGTTCCCATTTGTCTACTATTAAAAGCCCCTTTTCTAAATCATCTTTTTCTTTTTGACTTTAGCCAACATTTTCTTATGGTATGTAGAACAACTGTTTTATCATCTTAAATCGTATTTTCATAAAATTTTGATTTTTTTGTCATAACAAAGTTTGACCTTGAAGTGATGGGCAACTAACTTGCTTCAACTTTCTTAAGACCTTGAGTGGTAAATTTCTACTCTAGCATCACTAAGTTGCTCTCTCTCCATCAAATAGTCCTTTTAAGTTAGCATAGAGACTCTTTACACTCATTATAAACAGGAAGTTCCTGTGTGTCCTGATCCTGAGCTGTTGTTAGCCATGAAAGCATAATTTACATTATCTTCTTATGAGTTGTCCATTCAACACGTTCAACCAATCACCTGTCACCATTGCTTTAGACTCTTCTTTCTTTCCAGTTCTGCTCCCATCTTTATTTCTAGGATTCCATCCATCCCTTCTCCTGTTATCTTCCTTTGTTCTACACTCTCTTGCAAAATGCCCTGTTTTGTGGCAGTTGTAGCATTCCACTTTGGTTTTATCAAAACCAACAGGTTCTTTTGCATCAAACTGTAGCTTTCTACCAGTCTTCTTGTAGAACTTCTTTATTCTCATGGAGATCATTGCCACTTGCCATTTTAAGTCCATTTCTTCAAGGTCATATTCATCAACCTGGTCTAAGTCCTCATGATCCAGTTGAGGACAACTTGATTGACTTGCAAGCAAGGAATATGATGATGTTTGTTCATGCTTTGAATTATGACCAGAAGTATTGGAAACACCATAAGCGGTACTAACATCATTAGTACTGCTGGTGTTTTCAGAAACAAATGCTACATTTTGCAAGTTGGAAGATGATGCAGTAGAGCCTTTTACATCATTTTCAAAGACTCTTAGATTGTTGTACAAGTCATCAAAACTGAGACTGTCCATTCCTGGTTTGTTCCTCATAATTAAGGAAACTTGTAACCAAGCAGAAGGTAGAGATCTTAGAAATTTCTGATTTGCATCTTCAGTAGATACACCTGCTCCATGAATCTCTAACTGACTGAGAAGACTTTGGAATCTCTCATAGCCTTTGTGAATCCCATCTGTGTTGGATACAGTGAATCCTTCAAACTGTTGCTTCAAGATGTACTTCTGCATCTTTTTGGATTCATCATTTCCACCAAATCTGGATTTGATGGCATTCCACATTTCTTTTGCATCAGTCATCTTATGGAATTTAGCTAGATGATCTTCTGGTATGGCCATTAGCAAGGTGGTCCTAGCTTTTCTTTCTCTTTCTCTGGCCACTATTTCTTCTGCTGTTTTAGGAGGCAAAATTTTAATTTGTCCTGATGTATCAGTTGTGACTGACACAGGACCATTCCCATTTTGGATAACCTCCCAAATTGGATAGTCTGTATGAGCCAAATAGTGTTCCATCTTCATAGCCCATATATCATATTCTCCCTTTTTGAGAATAGGCAGCTTGATGGTTGAGACTGTATGAGGAGTTTGTTGTGTTGGTGTTTGTTGTGTTGATGGTGGAGGTGGTGGTGGTGGATTTTCATCTTGTGTTCCAGACATGTTTAGTTTTGTTGGTTGGAGATGAATAACTGGTTTTATCTGTTCTTCTTATTCAGAGTTTCTCAAAGCTCTGATACCACTTGATGGTCCTGATTAAACTGAATGGATCTTTGCAGCCTATAAAGGATGATAGCCAGGATGTATAAATACAAATGACTATGTAGAAACAATGACTATGAATACTATGTGTTAATGTGTTCTTGAGAATTACAGATTGCTAACTATGATTACAATATGATCTCTATGATATTGTGTAGTTCTATTTTCACTAACTATGCCTAGGGTTCCTTTTATAGACCAAGGATAACCCTAAAAGGCTTACATATCTTTTTCTAAAATATCTCATAAATATCTTTTAAATATCTTCTCAACGGTACTAACTAGCTTTCTACTAACGGTACTAACTAACCAGCAGTACTAACACTTTGTATTGTCGGTACTAAGTATACAAAATATTAATCCTAACAACAGCTAAAGACGATCTGAGAAAAACATACTAGAAATGCAATAACATTCCACAAGAGAGCCGTGTTATCGTATCGTAATCTGTTCCGTATCGTATTTTAATTTTCGTATGTCGTTTGTAATGTTTTTAATTTATGAATAATAGTTTTTAATTTAGTTTACGTTTTTATTAATTTCGTACGTTTACGTTAATGTTTTCGTTTTTAGTTTATGAATAAAAGTATTTAAATAAAAAGAATGGTGACTAAAGATGAGTTTTAGTTAAAATGTGAGTTGCTATTATGGTTGAAAGGTGAGTTGTTTTAAAGGCAGTTTGGTTGCCTAGTATCCCACCGTTGGAATCGTATCATAGTGAAATAATGCAGTTTGATCACATGGAATACCTTCATAAGTGGGCCCTTAGATTCCAAATAGTAATTTTTTTTTAGAAATGTTGCATCCACAAAGAGTTTACAAAAAAATATCCGTATAATGACTTGGCAAGTGCTTTAGTCCAATCATGTTGCTTCATAATCTCTCTTTTTTACTTTTTTTTAACGGCAATTTTATTCAAGGAAAACTAGCAAGGAGCTAGATTACAAAGAAATAAGATAAGAATTTTTGAGCCAATCGTTCCAAGCAAACGAGGCTTTACATCTAGACTTACACCAATAAAAAGAACTAGAGACAACATTGTCAAAGGACACGAACTTAATTTTTGATATGGATTTAAAAGTGCAAGCTACAATGGTGTATCAGTAACTGTTATTGGTATGGCATCTCACCAAATCTAAATAATATCGCAATAATTAAAACATTCTCTAACTATAACTTTATAAGAACATGCGAGTCTCATAACACAACACCAAAATTTGACACTTTACAAGAAAAAGAAAGAAAAGAAATGTAAAATAACAATGTTACAAATAGCGTTAAAAACATACATCCGTTATATGCGTATTTATTTACTGCTACTTAAGAAGTTTAAGGAAAATATATTAAGTGGTTACTATTGCTGATGTAAAGTTATTGTTGTTAGTATAAAGTTAATGATGCTGAGAAAGTTAATGCTGCTGGTTATAAGTTAGTACTGTTAGATCAAGTTAGTACTGCTTATGTGATATGAATGAGATATTTTTGTAAAAGATACGTATAAGTTATTTGATTAGAAGATCATGATAACTTAGGAATATATTGTAAACCGACTAGGACTCCTTGGTGTATTTGTCCTAGGGTATAGATTTAGATATCAAAAAACTAGAAGTCGATTAGCTTCAAGGTTTTGTAACCCTAACACTATTAAGAGTTTTTTCGTTTTATATTGAGGCTGAAAGTTTGGTTAAACTATTTTGTTATTGATCTTATTCATTACTGTTTCATTGAAATTCTTCTTAGTATCATTGACTAGATTCCGCATAGTCTTTGATATTCATAATCAAAGTTTCTATCATAGTTGTTTTGGATTTATTCAATACAACTTAGGCTTATACAAGCTAAGCAAGATCTATTCTATTGGGATCAACAGTGATTATGGGATGGTTTAGGAAGAAGATGATTAGAGTGTGTTTAGAAGAGATGAAATCACTTGTTGGATAAAAAGGGTAAACAAGTGATTAGATAGAATGAGAAGAAGTATTTGTGTAAAAGAAGCGAGGACTTGTACATGTGAGGAATACATGTTAGTTTGTAAAACATTTGTATTGGTAAGGAAGTGAGAAAAGTCAAAGTATAATTAACTTCCAAATACCACAAACTCAGTTAGTCATTTAGACTTTAATCCATGATTATTAACAATGGATTTGATCACTAATCATCTTGATGCAAACAAGCTAAGTGCTTTGCATTGTAAGTAAAGCATATCCCATAACGGGAAAGGATGTGTTTAGGAAAAGTGACCTTTGACTAAGTTTGACCAATAAGGGAGTTAAACCCGTAACATGATTAGGATCAATTGTAAATCCAAGCAATAGGGATTGTTCATTAATCATTTTGATGCAAACAAGTAAGTTTCTTTGCATCATAAGTAAAGAGATATCCCATAACCGGGAATGAAGATGCATTTACGCAAAGTGGCATTTGGCTTGGTTTGACCAATACGGGAGTAATGCCCGTTATATGATTAAGATCACTGTAAATCCAGATTAAGGTCAAATGATTACTTTTGCTTGTTGGTATGTTAATTGTATGATCATACTAGGTTTAGAAATAAGTTTCAGCCTAGGCTTGAGGCGTTTGATAAAATATTTAAGTTGGCGTTTTATAGAAAAATGGGAGGATTCATTTTTGCTCCTCTCTAGATCTAAATCTCATTTGGAGTGTTTTTAAATGCTCTAATATCTTTGTTTTCATACCTTTTATTAAAAGTTTCCACCATTGTTCGGGTAAGAGGAAGCTGGACAAGTGATAAATCCGCAAAACAGATTTCACGTGATTTTAAGTTTTGCGAATGTTTATTTATCATCATTAAAACATAAAAGAGATCCTAATCAATGTTTCACCAACATATTCTATGACTCTTAGCTAGCAATTTACCATTTTTACTAACATCACAATCTACTTTAAAGAAGCTAACTACGCAATCATCATCACATAATTAACCTACGCTAATCAAGATAAAAGCTAGACCAATAACATGCTCAACATTGGTAATTGTAATAGATTCATTAGTAATATTACCTCCACCAACGATCTTGCCCTTTAGGTTGCTCCCAAATACGATATGTCCATCATCATACGCCTTATACGAAGTAAACAATCTTTTATTCCCGGTCATGTGCTTAGTGCAACCACTATCCACAATCTAATCGTCCGGTAGTAGATCGCATTTAAGGACATACCTACATGCAAATATGAATTCACGGTCGTGGTACCTGTTTTTCTTGGGTCCGTTATGGTTAAAAAATATGGTGCCCAAGTTAACCATTCTTGGGTCTTGTAAACAATCACATAGTTTATGTAGGTCGTACCTTGAGAACGTGGACAAAGGATTGTTTTGAAAATCATGGGAGTTTTGAAAGTTTGGTCTAACGCTTCAAGGTCTTTTTAGCCTTTGATTTGGGTAAGAGTTTTCTCTCCCTTGGAAGGTGCTAGGTTGATGATACAAAGACCTTTGTTTGTTGTAAAAATATCTTCTTCTTGAAGAATGGTTATTTTGAAAATAAGGTCTTCGAGCATATGAGTTTGAAGGTCTCATATGAGGTGTGGGTAAAAGAGGTGTAGGGTCAACTCAAGGTCGTGTGTATCCAAGTCCATTTTATGAGCCCGAGTGATATATTGTTTTCACTCTTGTAATGGGTCGAGTGTTTGCAAAGTGAGTTTGAGGAGTTATGGGTTTAACAAAGCTTTTTGAGGAATTTTCTTTTTGACTTTGTTTTACAAACACTATTGGTTTGTTTGGACTTATGGAAGTGGTTTTATCATTTTTAGAAAATCCAAGACCTTCCTTATCTTGGGATGATTTTTGATGACTTAGCATATCGTCCAAAGCAATGCTACTTTCTTTGAATTTGAAAGATTCAATGCGTCATCTTGAACTCTAGAATCATTGCACGTTAAAGAGTTAACATCTTGTATCCCATTTTATAGACCCACCTGACTTTATTGAAGTAGGTGACTTAGAATCTGACGCTGAATTTGTGGATACACCACTTGTATCCCATTTTCTTGATTCGAATTATGAGTCAAATGACAGTGAAGTAATTAATGATATATATGGGAACACTGCGTATTGTGACCATGATAGGAGAATAAATAAGTTTGACATTCGTGATTTGGCATTTCCTTGTATTCAAGGTTCTAGACAGTTTGTTGCTTATTTTGAACCTAATTTATCAATGAAAATTATTAAACAAAAAGCCTTCACCACTATAATGGGTAAGGAGCTTGTAAGTAGGAATGATAACTTTGTAGCAATTGTTAGGAATGTCCATGTGTTTGTTGGAAGTTTTACTTAAGTGATGAATTTCACGGTTTTGGAAGATATAGGTTAATATATAGAGAGTGAATTATCCGAGGTAGTAATGGGAAAACCTTTTAAGGATCTTACTCAATTTGAAGATGATTGTAGTAAAGGTTTGATCTCATTTAATAGGATTTGGGATACTTATATCTTTTAGATGCCTCGCACGGTACCTAGGATTAAAAACTTGGGACATATACAATGGAGTAGAATCCCACCCCTTATAGTACTTAGCGATGAAGATAATATGAATGGAATTAGGTATCCTTATGAAAAGAACAAGTTAATGTACAAGGGCTGCTTAAATCTAGGACCCGAGTTCCAAGTTAATGAAATAATGAGAGAGTGGCTCATACGAGGACATGTGAGCATGGACGAAACGAATTAGGAGTGTGACATTGAGTCTAGTTACAAGACTCGTAAATAAAGAAAAGCACTTATTGGGAGGCAAATCAATGTTTTTAATTTTATGCGTTTCAGGAGCGTCATGTGTTTTTAATTTTTTATATATCTTTATATGTTTGAGCTTTATGTGATCAAGCTTTGTTTTGTGTTTAACTTTGTCCTAATTACATACAAAGGTATTTTGCATAAAATAAGTGTAGGGAGAAATTATTCGGTTAATAAAAACCATTTTTAAATTGTATATTAGATAATTTTTAATTAATTAGATTTATGTTTTGTTTGTTTTTGTTTGAGTCATATTTTGTAACTAGCCGCTTCTCGTGTATTTATGCAGTTAATTTTTCAGGAAATATTTGTTATAGGATATTTTTTGCAGAGAAATATTTTCTAGAAACCTGAACAACGTAATTCCTGTCAAGGTCCTCATGATGGCGTCGCGTTTAACGCCAGACGGGTCAGGCTTCAGATATGGAAACCATCGCGTTTTGAATTTTTGATAATTTATTTCTTTAAAATTTCTAGAATTTTTAATTTTCCAGAAAGCGACGATTACATTAGCACAAGCATTTTATCTTTATTATTTTATTAGGATTTAGATTATGATTATAATGGGTCGTATATTATTTATTGTCGATTTTATGCAGGTATAGTTGTTTTTGTCTTTTATTTTTAGGTTATATTGGATAAGGAGAGTCTGGGAGCTCTTAGGATTTCCACTTGAACGATTCTTGGATGAGTATTTAGCCGGTTTATCTTGTTTCTTCTTCGACATTGAGCAAACCAGGAGAGTACTAGTTTCTTTTGCTTTTCATTTATTCTTACCTTTCTTGTTTTTCAAGTACTTTTGGAACATTAGGGAAAATGTTCAATTTAAGTGTAGGGAGGGTAATGAAACCGAATCATAGTTTAGGACGGTAATTTTAGCCTATTTTTATGGCATATATTGGTGAAACCGTAGTTTTAGAAGCGTCTCATGAATACGAATTATATGACTAGCACAAAACCCTACCACTTAAATATTTTCACCCCAAAAATGTAAGTTTCGACCCTTGATCTATAGGAATATAAAAGCATTCATCTTTAATGCTTGTGAGTGTATCGATAGTGTATTAGATTCTAAAACTTGTTGAAGTGATGCATCCTAAGACTGCTAGTGAGATCACATTTGTGTGATTAGGATTTACTAAGTGATAAGAGGCATTAGGATAATCCTTGTTTTTAGCCTGCATTTGTTATAGTTATGATGATCTCATTGGTCATATAACTACCACACACCGTTGCTATGCACTCATCTTTCCATGGTTCTCGTAGTTTTTTGTTGGATTCTGGATTATTATTGAAGAGCATTCTTTACACCCCGTAAAAATGTTACACCCAAATCGCCTTAGCTCCCCTTGTATGTACTTATTTTCAATACATTATTATGAACACAATTGTTTAACCCTAGTTAATTGTTTGCTTGATTACATGGTTGCTAAGTCGAGTCATTTGGTAGTGTACACAGTTTTGGAATGATTGGGATTCATGGTAGTTTTTATTTCATGAAGAAATTGGGAAGAAAGTCAATTTATTACCCTCATGCACGTTAATGTACTCCATGTTTATTGATCCTTCTAATTCGGGTCATTAGTTAGTATTATTGAGTTATGTAAAAAGTCAAGTGTAGGGGTGTCAATATAAATACCGAGTCATGTATATTATTATTTTATTTTTAGCAGATTTAATGATGGTAGGGCAAAAGTGTATATAAAAAAGAGAAAATTTAGAAAAAAATCAAAAAAAAAATGTTAGAATATATGGACTGCCATCCTACTTACGTTTAAGTCAAGAAAGAGTCGAGAAAACAAAAGAAAGAGTTTGTGTAGAGTTTTGTCAAGTCTTGGCTTAGTGATGTGCGGTCGTCGTAGGACTTCTACACGAGAAGTTTTACAACTCCCTAGGCAGTACACCTAATCGTTGTAGTGTAGTATGGGCAAACCTCGGGGTTGTTTATCGTTCACTCGAGGAATAGGTTGGGAAGGCTTGATCACGGTCTAACAGAATTTTAAGGGTTGAGGGAAGATTCTTTTTGTATTTTTGTATTTTATGGAAAGCAAGCTATAATCATATGTTTGAGAGATGGTTGGTTTTAGCTTAATAAAATTAATATAAATTCTCGTATGGTGTGATTACAATAAGGTTAAATGATTGTGTCATTTAAATCAGGTAATTACTCCCTAGATTGCTACTCATAGTGTTTGTTGCCTTTGATCACCCTGTGATGATCTGTGTAATATTTCCTAATGCATGAACGAATTACGTGAAACCCGCCGTTCTACTTAGTATGCCGCTAGAGCAACGCACATGCAAGGTAGTATGAAGACAATTACACGGCCCCTAGGAGTTTACTAAGTGCATGTAAAATACATTAAAAGTGGATTAACCGTATTAGGGGGCAAGGTAGTGTGAAGATTGTTACCCGATGGTATCCTTTCTACACAACCATGTTTCCCATAGACCATAATACATACAGCGATTATAGGACAAAAAGCTCGGCTTTCTACAGGATCTTTAGCGTGCACATCCATCACAAGAAGTAACATCACTATGATCTACATTCTAGGTTTCATACAATCATCAATAAACACAATAATGGTTTAGCCAAGCATGTTAAAGATAAAGCAAGAACAATAGATCAAACAACACATAGACATTTTGAATGATTAAGTAAACCTTACTTGGTTAAAACATGAATTGGAAGAAGTACAATAGGGTTTTTAGGCCCTAAAATCGTCTCCTAAAGCTGCTAAACGAACTAGGGTTTGTTCCCTCTTTTTATTCTAAAGTTACACACTCAAAACCCTAAATTCAGGTTTGTATATATAGGAAAATCGACGTGACGGAGTCGCGTTTTAATTGTGACGCCGTCGTAAGATGAATCTTCTAGATTTGCATTTGAGTCTGTACGGGCTTACGCCATCATAAAGGATGTGACGCCGTCACTTGATGAGTTGTGACGGCGTCGTGTATAGCTGGTGACGCCGTCTCTAGGCTTTGTGAACACAAATCTTTAATAGTCTTGGTGTTGGTTCGTAATCTCATCCGTTTCTTCTCCAAATGAGCCCAAGTCACATGTAATTCATTCAAATGTCTTCCAAATGAGAAATACCTGAAAATGAACGATTAAGTATCTATTTTGGGCATAAACACATGATTTTAGGGGTTAAACGGCCTCGAAAAAGTGTATAAAATGACACCTCATCAAATACCCCTACACTTGGGATTTGCTTGTCTTTAAGCAAATCAGCTTTTCTACCTAGACAATAATAATATGAGGAGTCATTTTACCTACTTTTTAAAAATATTCAACAACACAACCTTCTAGACCTCGTAATTAAAAGCACAGGAAAGTAAATATAGCACCTCACACAAAGTGTTTGGATTTTCACTTTCACTAGGGTGTGGTCTAATGAATTATAACATATGGGGGAAACAGAAAAATCACACTCATTACCTGTCATAGCATACAAATTACCATAGGCTTGGTAAAGGATCATACCTTCACCGCTAGGCGCAAGTATTAATCATGTTGATAAAATATAATGCCTAAAAACATTATTAATATTTTTCACATCTTTACGTTTTGATAATCACAAAATATAAAAACATTCAATGTAAAATTAAACGTAAACAAGTAATTAGTAGTAAATTTTCATTTCGATAATTATATCACTTAAAGGTATGAATAAATAAATGCTTAATGCATTTTATGATCAAAGGAATTTTTTACCTATAAACTATTTATAAAATGATTGTGTAAACATTTCTATAAATTACAGAAAATATTTTCTACAATTAAAAGAATATGTTTTTATTCAAAATAAACTTTTTCAATTAAATTTTCGGATCCTAAAACTGCTAGAAAAAAGTTTTAGAAAAATCCCCCTACACAAAAGACAAACATGGGGAGGCCCTAGCCTAGGGCGGCCCCTTAAATACAGGGCGGCCCCCTAAATTTTTATGGGGACGTCCACTATTTAAGGGTGCCTTTCCCCTGCGTAGACGCTCCCCCAGTTAGTTTGTTCATATAAATATTGGACTTTTCCCACTATTTTTTCACATTTTGCACTCATTCTTTCTGCCCAAAACAGCCCACATATCCTCTCTAAAATCCTTTGATCATTTAATCTTTAAATCTTTGTTTCCTAACTCAATTCTCATGTGCAAGAGGAAGTATACTTTCATCCTCAATGAAGAAGTTATTACTCCTTTGTGGGTGTTGCAAATGATTGCATCCATATCATAACTTATAAATCATTTGTATATCTTGTATTTGTGTGTAGTAGCTAGATCTTGGCGATCTTTGTAAGTATAGTTAGATCGTGGTGATCTTACCAAGTAGTGTTAGATAGTTGTGATATAAGTAGTGTGGTGAAGTAAAGTCTTGAAGTTGTGAAGAAGTCTTGAAGTTGTGAAGAAGTCGTGAAGTTGTGAAGTCTTTGTGACAAGGTCGTTGAAGTTTATGTTGTGTAAGATTAGTTAGCTAAGATTAGAAACTCGACATTTAGATTTGTGTCGTAAATCGGTGTAAGCAACGTTGTGTACGGTTTTCTCCGCCATAAGGGAGCTTGTTGATATAGTGAAGAAAACTCTCGAGTTAGGTGCTCGAGGAGTGGAGTAGGGCGAAGAGGTGCTTCATTACCGAACCACTATAAATCCTTGCATTGTGGTTTGATTGTTCTTACTCTTATCTCTTGTCTTACATTATTTCCTCATACTATCATATTAATTGTCTAGATAACTATATTGTTTATATTATGCAAGTGTTGAATTCACATAAATTCGAATCTAGAATTTTTACAAACACTTTAAAACCTTTAATTAAAAAGCGGTAAACTATTCAACCCCCCTTCTAGTTTTCTACAATGGGTATCAAGAGCCACACTAAACAAGATTTTTAAAATAAATTTTATTTTAAAACTTGAATCGATCTATGGAATCGGAAAAATATTTAGAAGGGCAATCTATGCAAAGACCACCACTATTTGAAAGTAATGGATTTATTTATTGGAAAAATAGATTCGAAACTTATATGAAATCAAAAGATCTAGATCTTTGGCATGTTATTACCGATGGTGATTTTCCTCCTATTAAAAATAATCCCGAAACTAAAAAGGATGAAGTTGTGCCTTTTCATAAACAAAATTATGATCTTAAAAAGAAACTTGCTAAAAATAATGAAGCTAAAATGGTAATTTATAATGCTTTGCCACGAAAAGAATACGAAAGAATTTTTATGTGCCAACCCACAAAAGAAATTTGGGATACTTTGTTAATCACTCATCAAGGTAATAATCATGTCAAAGCTAACAAAATAGATCTTCTTGTTCAACAATATGAACAATTTACGATTCCGAAAGAGGTTTGATTAGATACGTCTTTGCAAAATTTAACACTATTATTATAGTCTAAAAGCATCTTGATGAAGGTTTTTTAGCAAGAATGTGTGTTAGAATGTTTCCTTAGGGCATTACATCCAAAATGTGCGCAAAAGTCACGGCGATTAAAGAATCAAAGAATCTAACAACCTTACCTCTTGACGAACTTATTGGAAACTTGAAAGTTTATGAAGAGGTAAATAAAGGGAAAGATTTCATAAACGGTCGAAAGGCAAGGAAAGAACAAAAGTAGATCTCTTGCATTAAGGTGAAAAGGGGGTAAGTGATGAAGATTGGCTCGTAGCTTCCGTGTGAAGACGAGAAAAGAGTATGCTATTGGCCGTAAAAGAATTCAAGAATTCTTCAAGAGACGGGAAGATTTGTAAGACAACCACGAGGCAATTGAAAAACTTCCAAAGGAAGTTGGAAATGACGGTTTTGGTAAAAGTGCAAAGAAAATGTTTTAGATGTTGGTGATCCAAATACCTCATTGGTGATGTTCAAAAAAGCGCCAAAAGAACAACGGATCAAAAATCCGAATTTATTGGAGGAGCATGGAGCGATAATGGAGAAGCTGAAATGGAAAAGACTAAAGATGAAACTTGTCTTATAGCTCAAGCGTCCGATGAAATATGCTTAGGAATAAACTTGGAACCCGATGAGTGGATTAAAGATAGCGGATGCTCAAAACACATGACCGGTAATCAAAAGTTGTTTTCTTCATACAAAGCATACAACGGAGGAAATGTAATCTTTGGAAGCAACTTGCGCGGTAAAATCATAGGCAAAGGTACGATTTCTCAAGACTCCCTAATAATTGAAAATGTTGAGCACGTAGATAACTTAACATATAACTTGCTTAGTGTAGGTCAAATATGTGATAACAAATGCAAAGTAATATTTTACGAACACGATAGTGAACTAATTCAAAGCGAAATGGTTATAGGTTAAAGGAATTAGGAAAAGGAGGAATATATGTAATAAAACTAGGAAATAAACCGGAAGACAAAATATGCCTTGCAACATTGGACGAAAACTCCACACTATGGCATATGAGATTAGATCACGCTTATATGCAATTAATTTAATCATTAGCATCTAAAGAATTAGTTAGAAACCTACCAAAACTAAAATACGACCGACATTTTTGTGATGCTTGTAAAATTATGCAAGTCACAAGGCTAAAAATATAGTTTCAACAACTAGATGCTTAGAACTACTTCACATGGATTTTTTTGCCCCTCCGCCATATGAAGTTATGGAGGGAATCGTTATACCTTAGTAATTGTAGATGAATATTCTCGATTCATATGGACTAGATTTTTAGCAAAACTAAAACCGAAGCTTCGAAAAAAATTTGAAATATTTAACATAATCATTCCGCACAAAAATAAATTAGGATGTTCCACTGTATCAATTAGAGAGGATCATGGTCGAGAATTTGATAATGAAGTACAATTCAGAAACTATTGTGATTTAAATGGGATATCTTATAATTTTTTCGCTCCTCGTACTCCACAATCAAATGGGGTAGTAGAAAGAAAAAATCGCACTCTACAAGAAATGAATAGAACCATGTTAAACGAATAATCCATTCCTCAAAATTTTTGGTGTAATGCGGTCGATACGTCAACCTATATAATTAATAGAGTTTCCATTAGACGTATTTTAGGAAAAACTCCATACGAGTTGTTAAGAGGTAGGAAACCAGACCTTAACTATTTTAGAGTATTCGGAAGTCAATGTTTTATTCTTACTACAAAAGATTACCTCACCAAGTTCGACTCAAAGTCATACAAAGGTGTCTTTCTAGGATATTGGCAAAATAGTAAAGCTTACATAATACATAACAAACAAACAATGAAAGTTGAAGAGTCACTGAATGTAACTTTCGATGAAACTCCTCCTTTGCCTAAAACATCACCATTAGAAGATGATGAGTTAGTCAAAGAAGAAGCTATTGAGGTTAGTAAAACAAAAACCATAGGCAATGATCTTGAAGACATCTCATTAGAAAATAATCAAATTATAAATATTAAAGAATCTAAAACTCATCCCCTAGAAAATGTTATTGGTAATCTAAATCAAAGAACTCTTAGGTTGCAAACTCAAGAAAAAAGCAATTTCTTTTGCTTTATTTCCACGTTAGAACCTAAAAATATAAATGAGGCATTAAAAGATGAAAATTAGGTAATGGCCATGCAAGAGGACCTAAACCAATTTAAAACAAATAAGGTTTAGGAACTAGTCCCAAATCCCATGGATATGACCATCATAGGAACAAAATGGGTATATAGAAATAAACTCGATGAAAATTGTGTCGTAACTAGAAACAAAGCTAGGTTAGTCGCCCAAGGTTATAATCAACAAGAAAGAATTGATTATGACAAAACATATGCACTTGTAGCTAGACTAGATTCCATAAGAATACTTTTGGCTTATGCTTGCGCACTAGACTTTATGTTATACCAAATAGATGTGAAGAGTGCATTCCTTACCGGTTTTATCAATGAGGAGGTTTACGTGGCACAACCTTCGGGATTCATTGACTTCACAAGTAGACCACTCTTGCCATCTCCACAACCGAAGCGGAATACATAAGTGCCGGAAAGGCATGTCAACAAGCTCTATGGATGAAACAAGCTCTCATAGACTATGGCGTTAGGTTAGATGACATTCCAATAATGTGTGATAACAAAGGGGCTATAGACTTAAGTAAGAATCCCGTTCAACACTCACGAACAAAACACATTAAGATTCGCCATCACTTCCTTCGTGATAATGTTCAAAAAGGAAATATCTTTATAGAAAATGTCTCATCAGAAGACAACATAGCCGATATTCTAACTAAACCACTTAAACGTGAGCCTTTTAACTACTTATGTCTAGGTCTAGGAATGATGGAACAAATTGATTAAGTTTTTGACATAATAAAGAAATAATAATCATCAATGAACCATTTGTCAAAAAATCTAAGAATTTTTTTTAACAGGGAGTGGCCCCCTTAATTCATAAAGGGCGACCCCTTTAATTTTAAGGGGACCACCCAGACTTTAAGGGGACCACCCACCTGACTGACAAATTATTTTTTCTCTCTGTGTCTAGATTTCTATTTTACATAAAATCACAAGATTGGGAAAAGTCTATAAGCAAACTTTTACAAATCCTCCTATTCAAATGGATATATCATTATACATATATACAATAATCCCAATCTATTATTTTCCAAAAAGTCTTTCTTACAACTAGAAGCACATGAAAATCAATTATCACATATTATTGAGATATGCTAAAAACATTTTTCACATATGCATAATATTCTCTTACTTGTTGTCAAAAGTATATAATCTAATATATATTTTTGACAATCTTGGTTGAGCAAAATTAAATCAAGGAGCACTTGGATTATTTCTTAGGTTTTACATGTCTTAGTGTCGAAATAATCGCTACTCCACATTTATCTCACTTAGGCACACACTAGGATTTGCATAAAAGTTTGGTTTGATTTTAACTTAACCCCCTTATCAAGGAAAATTCTTTGTGTATTATATCTAGGTACTATTTCATATGTTCTTCACCCTTATGATCTTCAATTCATATATGAGTATATGCCAAAATTATGTGAAATAGGTTATCCTACATCTTGTCATACATATGTAGAATGTTGAATGCTTAAGTGCTATGTGCTAAAAATCTTAATTGCCATAAAAGGATGGACTTGCTGTAAATTAACCACCAAAACAGAAACCCTCACACAAAATTTTGAGAAAAATCAAATTTTGGGAAATCTAGGAAATGACAGTAGGCGGCCCCCTTAATTCATAAAGGGAGGCCCCCTTAATTTTAAGGGGATCGGCCCCTAATTAAGGGGACCGGCCTAGGCAAACACGGGGAAAATAGTATTTTCACCTCCCTGGTATGTGCTTAAATACACATACCGTTTTCCATTAAAACCGGACTTAAATGACCAAAAACGTACCAAAAATACTTTGTATTTGTATGTTTTCATTTATATTGTGCAGGAAACGGATATCCGAGAAAAGGACGAAAAATCAAGCAAAAACGAACAAAACCGAGCACAGAATGGAAAAGCGTAGAAAAGACAAAGTCAAATCAAAGCCAAAGTCAACTAAATTCAAAGTCAAAGTCAACGGTCAAAACCGAAGCCAAAACCGAAGAATACTTAATGGGCCCACCCGAACCCATCTAATGGGCCGGATAAGCCTATTAGTATATATTATGAAGACTTATATCCATAAACAAAGCCCAAATTTCCATTTTAATATTCATATGGCCCAAACAGCAAATCCAAAGGCCCAATTGTACTTAACTGCTGTTAACCCATTACACCTTTTACCATTAACATCATTAAGTCTCTAAGGGCTGCCTATGTAATACAAACCTACACCCTTGAGGGCCAATCCTGCCATTTCCTTAAAAATCAATACACCACAAGGACTTTAGTTGCAACATAAACTTACAAGATGGAGGGCCATTTGTGTCATCCTCCCAAACTCCTCCCCTACATCAAAAACAAAATAAACAGACATAAAGCCCAGTTTCCCGCCCTACTGTTCACTGCCCATGTCCCCTCCACCTCGAACACTGTTCATAACCAGCCAAAACCTATTACACCACCCTTCCCCACCCCCACATGGCCTCAAGACACCTTGGCAATCCCACAAAAACCCATTGGCTAAAGGATGAAGATAACAAATTGAAGGTTGTGATCATATGACTTTGGGACCAAGCAAAACCAATGGCTTAGATCACTTTGAGCTACTCTCTCACACAAGAAACACAGATGCTGAGCTCTCTCTATGAAGAAGCACACTTCAAGGCTCAAGACTTAGTATAAGTAGCATAGTATAGTTTCACTTTTTCCTTTGTCGAATTTTTGGTGTTTAAGTCAAAAGCTTGTAACCTAAATTTGTACCAATTTTAATGTTGTCTTTTTAATTTAAATTGTCATTTAAATTCCTGTTCTTTAAATTACTTGTTCTTTAATTTTATGCAATTTACTGTTTTCTTTAAATTCTTTTCATTTAAATATCTTGCCTTTTAAATACTTGTGTTAAGCTTTTATATAAGTTTTTAAGTCATTAACAGCCTTTATATAAGCTTATTTCATTTTTCTGTCAAAAAACCAAAAAATCACAAAAATATAAAAAAAGTATCAAGAAAGCAAGGAGCATGATTAATAAGGGATGGCCATTGGTTTAGAACTTATGGTAAGTATATAGGTGTGTATAAGCTGGTTTGAGAGCTTATTTCATTGCCCATAAGCTTGGACCTTTGTAAGTTTCTATTTTTACATTTTTGGCTTATTCACTGTAGCTGAGCTTATTTGTTGCTTATTTCTATTTTTTGTTGCTTATTTTATGTTCTACATGCTTATTGTCTTTCTTTATTTGCTTATATGCCTTTTCTTTAAGTTTTACCTTTAAATCTGTCTTATTGCTTTTGAAACTACTTATTGCTATTTGGCTTATTTTAGTGCTTATTATTGCTTGTTTTGTGCTTATTTTAGCTTAACTTTGCATGCTTGCTATCTGTTTTTAAATATTTGTGCTTAAATCAGCCTTTATAAGTTTAAATTTTGATTTTTCACTCTTTAAGGGGTGTTTGGGATATTAGTGAAAAAGGGTCAAAACTTTTTTTAAAAAAACTTTGGGTCACCTTGGCCACTTTGAACATTCTTTTTAAGTTGTTATCATTATGTTTTTCAAGGTTTTTCATTTTGGAAATTTGTTTTAAGGCTTTTCTCAAAGTTTCTTTCAAAACTGTGGTGACAACAGTTTTGTAAGAACTTAATTGATTTGGCTTTAAATCCTGTATGAGAGTCAAGTTTTTGTGTCCCATTTTAGAGTCTAGAAAAAACTGTCAACTGTCAAGTCATTTTGTAAGGTTTTTAAAACACCCTTTTTCATTATCATATATCAGATAGTTTAAGATGGTTTTAGCTTTCAAATTTTTTAGCATAAGCTCATTTTAGGCCACACTCCATCTGTTTTTGCTTAGTCTTGAGTTTGGAGCTTATTTGGTTGCTTATTCTTAAGCCTGCTTATGCTCCTTTGTCTTTTCTAAACTGCATATCTTTGTGACAGCCTACTTTTCAGCCTTTCTTTCTTGTTTATTTTTTATTTAAGCCTTGTGTTCTTTGCTTTTCTAGAAAGCCCATAAGCCTAGGTTTAAGCTCTTATGCCTCATTAAGCCTAAAGTTCATTTTTTGTGCTTAAAATTAAGCCCCAAGTTTGTCCCTAGGCCCATTGGTATCCAGTTAAGCCCCTAGTGCTTATTGCTTGTTACTGGCTTATTGGCTTTATCCTTTGTGCTTATTTTTGCTTAGAAAAGCTTATTAGGTTTAGTAGTTTAACTGTGTTGCTTATTTAGTTGTTAGCATTTGCTTATTGCCCATCAATTTGCATTAACAGTTAGTTTATAAAGTTTAGTTCTGCCCCCTTTTTTGTCTGCTTATTTCACTACTTAATTTTACTTTTTGAAAAAGTTCTTTTTTTTAGTTTGCTTATTTTTATTAGTTTTATCAGTTTAAAAAAAAGAAAAAAAATATTTTAGCAAAAAGGGAGGCTGAGGACTCGAACCCCAGACCTCCCCTTTAACAAGTCAGCGTCCCACACATACACCCTCATAACCAACGTGCTACAATAGCTCATCCGCTATTAGTTTGCACAATTAATTATTTAAGGGCTTTTTAGCCCAATAAGCCCATAAGCTGTTTTAGCTTATTTTAACTGCTTATTCGAATAGCTTTTTCAACTTTCTTATTTTTCCTAGGTTTAAAATAGTTTAAATTAATTTTCTTAATTTTTCCAGATTTTATTAACTTAGTTTAGTATTTTTAATAATTAATTTTCATTAAAATCGTTTTTAATTCATAATAAATTATAAAAAAATCAAAAAAATATAATTCTTTTTTTCAAAATTTTCTTTTATCATTTTGCACTTAGGAAAATTAGTTTTGCTTTCGTAGGGTCATTTTTGCAAAATTTCATTTTTTAAAAGAACGGGTTTCGTACCCCGTTCTCGTTTTCTTTATTTTTCAACTTTAAACGTTTTCGTTTTAGAGTTTTCTTTAATATTTCTTTTAATTTAGTAATTTAGGACTATTAAAACTAAAAAAATCATTTAGGATTTAATTTTTGATAATTTAGTTTTTTTATTCGCGTTTTTACATTCCCGTCTACGTTTTAGGTTTAATTCATTTATTGCTTTCGTTTTTAGGTTTAATTTGCTTTTCTTTGCTTATTATTATTAGAAATAGAAATCCAAATTATTGTTAACCATTCAAACACGCGATCACAAACGTCTTTGAATTTCAATTCACGCCTCGACGGGAAACGACCCGGGGGATTTTTGATCTTGTTTTGGTCAAAAGGAATCGATTTGAATCTCTCGAAATACTTATCGTACTATAATTGAATTATATTTACTGATTATTATTATATATTTATTTATATATATAGAAAAAAAAGTGAATATCATTTTGGCGCCGCTGCCGGGGAGGTGTAATCGATTATCGTTTCGTTTGAAGATTAGTTTTTGAAGACCCTTCCCTCGTGAAGTTATTATTCCCGTTTGTGAATATTTTATTTTATTTAAAAATATAAAAAAACATAAAAATATTTTTTATTTTCTTTTATTAGTATTAGTATAAGAAAAAAAATCAAGAAAAATAAAAAACATAAAAATT
>BQNB010018321.1:3657-55106 GCA_026074375.1 Tanacetum coccineum
AGTAAACAAGGAGATTGGGCCAAAAAATTTATAAACTTGATATTTTGTAGATTTTGGGCCCAATAGGTTAGCCCGGTTTGGTAAATTTTATAAAAACACGATTTTTAGTCTCGTTTTCGGTAACCAACGGGAGAAGTTTAAAATTACAAAAATAAAATTAAAATTTATCAAGCTCTCGAGATTAAAATATAAATTTATGGTTTCTCGTTCATTAAAACGGATATCCATCAAAATCACGGTACGACTCTTAATTTTCGCAAAACGCAAAATTTAAAACACGTCACATCCAGAATAGGTCGGTGATAATATATCCAACTAAAATATCTCTAATGAAATTTACGGGGCTATAATTTCGCGTTCATTAGGTTCTCGATCGATAACAGGTGAGTTACGGTCCGAAACTCGCCAGAATCCAAAATTTTCAATTTTAACCCAATTTTTGAAAATGTAAATTTATAAAATTAATATAGGAGTTAAAATAAGTAGTGACATTTTATACGGGAGTTTACATAATATCTCTCTATAGATCAATGGGTCATCCTAACACTCACAAGCATCATTGCTTATGTTGTTAATAGTCAAGTAAATTTCATAATGAAATGCGTCTTATTCTCAAATACAATCGTCATACTCACAAATATCCTCACATCTTGATCCTCACTTCTCGTAAACCTTTTTTCTCACCTCGAATGGTCTTTTCACTTCTAAACGGTCCCTCTCTTTCTCAATAATCTTCTCACTTCGGATAGTCATCTCATTTCTAATAGTCCTTTTACTTTTGATGTTTCTTCTCACTTCTAAACGTTCTTTTTCACTTCTAATAAGTTTTGTCTCCTCTAACGTTTCCTCTCACGTCTAAACGTTTCTTCTCTTTTAATAGTCTTGTTACTATTAAAATTCCTCCTATATCTCTCCTAACTTAATTATTTCATCCGAAATATTTAAGTAATTTGCGAAATGCAAATGTCACTCCTTCGCTAAACTTGCCACTTTCTAGAAAGTGAAGAACATAAAGAAGATATTCAATCTTCAAGTGTTATTGAGTCACCACATTGTTGAGTCTCTCATCATTCTTCCACCATGAAAGAACTACCTCATTTCACATCCCACCTTTGTTCCTCAACATTGTCAACCAACAAAACACCAAACAAACCTTTGAATTCCCAATCATCCACTTTTGTCTCGATAGGATCATATGCACATCAATTGTTAGTGCAAATGATATATCAATCTTTTCTATCAACCTCTCGTCAACACGTTCCTTCTTTAGTATCACTCATCCTTTCCCACTTTTCGGCTCTATGGAATCATTTTCATTCACATCCAAGAGCACATCGTCTCCATCCTCGTCTTATTTTTCTTTTTATTCTTTGAAAGTATATATATATATATATATATATATATATATATTGACATATTTTGCCAAGATATTAAGTGTCATTCGTCTACTTTTAAAAAGTCATTCTCATAATATTTTTGTGTCAATCAATAAACGAATCCAATTCTCGTTTATCAAAAGTCGATCTAATCTTTCTCCGTAAACATACGTCTTGAGTCTTTTAATTATATCATTTAGATTGTTGTTTTTTAAATAATGATTGCATGTGTCTAGCTTCTAACTTTCTTTCAAAAGTGTCATTGTAACAACCCGAGTTTCACGACGTATACGACGATCGCAAGTTCGACGTCATCATAATTATTTTACGAGTTTTCGTAAGCGGACGTCGACATTTAAAATTTTATTTGTGGTGATTAATTATTTTCGTATTTTATTGTGAACGAAAATTTTTAAATATTTATTTCTGACGTTTCGCGAGTCAACGTTTGACCGCGCGTTCGTTAATTGTTTTAAGCATCGTAAAAATCTACGACACACCCCGTTATGATTTTATTGGCCGTAAATTATTATTTTGAACTTCGTCATCATTGTTCCGTGTCCGTGACCAAAACTCGCATTTTATTACTCACTTTAAATTTTGTGTCTAAACTATACCTTTTATTAAAATGCGCATACAAGGAATACAAGTAAGTCAAATACGATGAAGGGTTCATTCATACTCCAAATACTTTACCTCCTCCACATCAAAATCACCCTAAAACCTTGAGGTCCTCTTCTTATACCTTCAACTTATATATTTAAAGTACCTACTTCTTTCATGCCTCTCTTCTCAGCTATCACGACAATCCATCTAAATTATCCAATGAAATATAAAATCACCTCACTGGTTAAATTACTCATGTTTGTATTCTCATTCCTCCACCATATACATTAGTACCACCTACCTTTTCCTCAATCTTCAACCTATACACTCAAAGAACATACCTTCTTCTCTTGCCCGTACCTCCACATCTCTCATGACCTTTCTAAAACTATCCAAGAAACACACAATCACCTTCACTTTTATTTCTCATATCTTCTCTCATACCTACTAAACCTATATACTCGGAGCACCTACCTTCTTCTCATTTCCTCCCGGAGCACGTACCCTCTTATCATGCATTCTTCTCAAACCTCCAACGTATATGCTCCAACCATTATCTACGTAATATCTTTTTGCTTCGACAAAAGGGAGAAGGAATGTAAACGAGTAACTTTTAAACTTTACTATGTAGTTTATAGTTTTACATAATTTGTCATCATCAAAAGGGGGAGATTGTTTGTGCAAATATTACAATATTTAATCTATAAGATCTCTTTATGTTTTGATGATGACAAACATGTAACTTGTAATACGTAACTTAAAGTGCGCAAGTTACTCGTAATCACAAATCATCAATGCATACACGTATCAACATCTCTCGACGTCTCAAGTATGCATCAAGACGGACATTGGTTTACACCCGACGTAAATCACATAAGGTATGTACAAACAATATTAAACTTGTAGGATGATCAAAGAAATAAGTTTTTGTCTTAAACTTTATATTTTTATACATACAACAAAACTATTTCTCAAAAATTATTTAGACCAATTATTTTGAATTATAAAAGAAATGTTTTATTTGTAAATTATTTTTGAAATTCAAAATCTGTCATTTCCCCCTAAATAAGTGTCACTTTCACCAGACAAGTTTGTCACCACAAAAAAAACAAAAACAGGAGCGTCTTCCCGGGGCAGTCCCTTAATTCGGTCGGTGGCCCCCTTAATTATTTGGCGGCCCCCTTATATATCTGGGACCGCCGTTTCCTGACAGGAGCTATTTTCAGCTCGATTAAATAGTGGGTCCCACCTCCAACATTTTCACAACCTTTTTTGCATGAATTTCTCTCAATTCTTTCTCTCTATAGATCTCACTAAATCTCTCTAATCTTTGATCATTTAACTTGTTTAAAAATGTGATGCCAACTCTACTATTTTCCTTGCTCACCTCAAGTGCAAGAGAAGAACTTCGGTCATCTTCAAGAATCCTAATTATGTAGATCTAGTTAGTCCATTTATACATTTTGTTACATATTAATATATTTAAATAAATATTAATTTATATTATTAATATATTATCATATAAATTTAAAAAATTTATAATTAAATATAAATAATAAATTTATGATAATAATATAGTAAATAAACTAAATAAATAAAATTAATTATAATTAAAATAAAAAAAATATTATATTTATATTAATTATGTATAATATAATTTTAATTTTGATAAATTTAATAATATAATTATAATAATTTATTATAAAAATTAAAAAATATATATATAATATAAATTATAGATAATTAATAATTATTATATTAATATAAATAATTAATTATGATAATATAAATTAAAAATATATATTAAAGTAATTATTAAATTAAATAATTTTTTATTAAATATTAAATATTCAAAATATATATATATTAAATTTAAAAAATTTATATAAATTTATATATATTATAATAAAAATATTAATAATATATAATTATATATCATTTAATAAAATATATTATTTTTATTATATTAATATAATTATATAAATTACTAATATATATAATTAAATTATATATAAAGATAATATAAAAATAATATATTTTAAATATAGATTATATATTTATAATATTTAATTTATATAAAATATATTAATAGATTATATATATTTCATATAATTCTTATTTATTTAATATTAATTAAATTATTAGATATAAAATATAAATATATACATTGATTATAAATATTAAAGATTTATTTATATTATATTATTAAAAAATTAATTATTAAAATAATTTATATTTTAAAAGTAATATATATATAATTTAATATTTAATATATAATTATTTATAATATTATAATAAATAATCTAATATTTTTATATATATTACTTTATAATAATTATAATATTATTAATTATTAATATATAAATAAATATATATAAATATAAATAAAATAATTTATATTGTATAAATTAAATATGTATATTTAAATATTTTAGTAAAATAATTTATATAAAATATATATATATAATATAATTATACATTATAAAAATATTAAATTATTTAATAATTTAATATTAAAATATATATTATATTAAATATATAATATAAAATATAATTATATTATAAATTTTAATTAATTTAAATAGGGGGGGGTATAATAATATGAAATTAAATATAATAAATATATATATAATTAATATTATTGTATTTTTATTTATAATTAATATTTTTGTATATATATATTATATATTAATATATAAATAATATTATAATTTATATTAATATAAATTATAAATATAAATAATAATAAAATATATAATTATAATATATATTTTTTTAAAAATTTAGTAAATATAAATATTTTATTTAAATAATTATATTAAATATAATATAAATTATATATATATAATATTAATAAATATTAAGGATCAATATATTATAATATATACTATTATATTAATTTTATTATAATATATTTATTAATAGATAATAATAAATATAAAAATTATATTATATTTTATAAATATAATATTATTATATATAATAATATAAATTAAAATAATTAAATTATATATATATTTTTGATTTATAACATATAATGTTTAATATAATTTATTTATTTATTTTACATATTAAATATATATATATATTATAAAAATAATATATTATATATTATATAATAATATAAATAAATAAAATATTTATTATATATAAATAATATTAATTATATATATAATTAAATATATTAATTAGTTTATGAATATAAATAATAATTAAATATAAATAATAAAATAATAATTAGTTTATATATTATATATAAAATTATATAAAAATATTATATTTAATATTATGTATTTAAAGAAATATATATTATATAAATATAATATATTTTATATATATAAATAATAATATAAAATTTATATATATAAAATAATTATATATAGAATATATTATAAGTTAAAATATATAATAAAAATAAATAGTATTTTAGAATATTTCTAATAAAAAGTATAATTTATATTATAATAATATGTTTAATTATTATTATAAAATAAATAGGAATAATATATTTATTTTATTTTTAATTAAATAAAAAAAAAAAAAAAAATAAAATAAAAATATAATAAATATTATTATAGATATATATTTTATATATTATATAAAATATTTATTTTATAATATATAATAATAGATATAATTAAAAATATTTAAAAATGATATAATATATTAAAATATTTATATTAAATGATTAATTATATAGATTATTAATAAATAATATTTTATATATATTTTAATAATATATAAATAAAATTAATTAATATATAATTTATTTTTTTAAAAATATAAATTTAAATGATATATTTATCAATTATTATAATATATATATTATATAATGTAATATTATATTATATATTAAAATTTATAATATATATTAATAATTTATATATTTAAATTAATAATTAATGATAAATCATATAAATATTATTTAATAACATTATAATATATTATATTTATTTGATTATTAATTGATTTTTTATAAAATATAGATAATTAATGATATTTTATATTATATATATTTGCGATATTATAAAATTATTAATATATGTATTATAAATTATATAATTAATATTTTTTAAAAAATATAATAATATTTTAAATTAATAAAATTATATAAATTTCATTATATTATAATTTTGTATAAGATTATTAAAATATTATAATAGTAAAAATAATATAATAAAAAAAATATATTAATATTTATAATTATAATAATAGATTATGTTATTTTATATAAAGATATAATTAATATATAATTATTTAATAATTTATATAATATAAATAAATAATAGTAATTATTATTATATATAATTTATTAAATTATTAATATATATTTTATTAATAAATTAATTATATTTTATAATATTTATAATATCTTTAATATAAATATTAATTATTTATAAAAATAAATATTTATTAATAATATATTAGAGGATTATAGATTAAAATATATAATAAATTAAGATTACCTTATAATATATATATTATATAAATTAATTTTATATATTTAATATATATATATAATATATAATATATTATATATTAAATGATAAAAAGAATAATTAGAATAATAATATTAAATATATTTATATAAATATAATTTAATATAAAATATATATTATATAATATATATAATAAAATATTATATTAAAATATTGTATTTTATAAGTAAAGTAAGTAGGGGTATAATAAATATAGATATTTAATAATAATTAAATTTAATATTAATATATTTTATATAAAAAAGTGATTTATTATTTTTATATTAATAATATATTTAATTTTATTAGATAGAAAAATAATATTTATACATAATATTATATTTATATATAAAATATAATAAATAAATAAATATTAAAAATTAATATATATTTATATAATATATAATTAATATAGATAATATAATATTAATATTATATAAATATATACATATATGATTAAAAAAATAAAAAATAAATAATTATTATTTTTTATTTAATTAGATAGTCAGATATATTAATTAAAAAAAATATTATATATAAATTTATTATATATTATAAATATTATAATTAAAATTTAATTAAATTATATAATATTAGTAAATATTAATATATTTTATAATATATAATATATATATATTATATATATATATATATATTTTATATTAAAGATTAATAAAATAATAATATTAATTATAATATATTTTATTATATATTAAATAAATTATAATTTAGGGGGAATAATAAATATATTAATAGATATAAATTAATATAATTAATTATTAAAAATATTAAAATTATATAATTAATATATATATAATATGCATAAATATATATTATATATAAATTAATAATATTTATATAAATAATTATATATTATTATATAATAATTTATTATATATTATTATATAAATATATAATAATATATATAATATAATAATTTGACTAATAATATAAATATATAAAATATTTAAAATTATATAATTTAATAAAATTAATACATAATATAATTTATATATATTATATTTTTAATAAATAGTATATATAAAACTAATTTTAAATAATAATATTTAAAAAATAATATATAATAATTAAATTATAATTTGACTAAAATAATAATTAATATAATATAAAATAATATTTTATATATTATTTAAATTATATTAATATATATATAATATATAATTTAATAAATTTATATATATTATGATTATAAAAATATTTATTAATAATAATTATAAATTATATATATATAAAATATATAAAATAATAATAAAATAATATACTTATAATTATATATAGATTATTTTTTAAATATTATTATTATAAATAAATAATAATAATAAAAAAATAAAAATTTAATTATAATATATAATAAAAATTAATATATGTAATATAAATATTAATAATATTATTTTTATTAATATTAATAGAATATTTTGCAATAATAATATTATTAAATTAATAATTAATAAGAATTAATAAAATGAATTTATATATATATATTAATATAGAATAATAATTAAAAATTTAGAATAGTATATTAAATATTAAAATTATTAAATGATATATATATTATAATTTTTAAATTATAATAATACATATATAATATTAATATATATTAATTAAATAATATTCAAATATAAATTAATATAATTTAATTATAATTATAATTAAATTAATATGGGAAGATAATTATATATTATATAAAATATATATCTTATATTATTAAATATATTAAAATATAATATAAATATTATTTATTTTATATAATATAATATAATTACTAAAATTGATAATTTAAAATATATATAATATATATTTTTAATTATTAGTATTAATTAATAAATATTAAATATTAAAATAGATAACTATTATAATTTATATAAATTTAATATATATTATTATATTAAAATATAATAATTATATTATATAATTAAAAATAATATATTATGATAAATAATTAATTTATTATTAAATATTATATATATATTTATATATTTTATAATTTATAAAATTATTAATAATATAAAATTAATATAAATAAAATAAAAAATTAATAAAAAAAAAAAAATTAATTTTTATATTATTAATATTTATAGAATATAATAAATATAATTATTATATTATAATATATTTAATAAAATATTAATAGGATAATAATTATTAAATATTATATAATAAATTATTTATATAATTTAAATAATTATAATATTATAAATATATATTTAATATTATAAAGATTATTATAAAAGTAATATATATATAACTAATATATATTTATTATATAATAATAATAATAAAATAAAAAATATATAATATATTATTTATTTAATTTAAAAATATAATAAATTTATATAAATTTAGATATTATAAATTAAATATATAGATATAATTAATATATAATAAATAATTATAATATAAAATATAATTATATAAATTAAATTATAATTAAATATTGATAAAAATCATATAAATAAAATAATTAAATAAATAATTATTTAATATATTAATTTTAATTTTAATCATACAATATTATATTTAATAAATATATTATATATTATATTAAAATAATATGATAATATATAAAATATATAATTATTATAAAGATTTAGGATAATATATAAATTTATATGTAAAATAATTTAAATTTATAATAAATTAATAAATTATAATAATTAGTTATAATATTTTTATTTATTATTATATAAAATATAATAATTGTAAATATATAAGGATTTCATAATTTAATTTATTTTTATAATATAATTTATTTTAAATATAGAATTATAATTAATTAGGTTATAAATAAATAATTATAATTATAAATCATAATATTTATAAATTAATATAGAATAAATATATTATTATATAAAATTAATAATTTATGTATTATTCTAATATTAAAATAATAATATAATATATATAAATAATTTATAATAAAATAATAATTAATAATTTAATTAAATAATTATTATTTATAATATATTAATAAAATTAATTATTATAACATATATAATAATATATAAAAAATATTTAAAAAAATAATTTAAATATAATAAATATTAACTAAGTATATAATTATTAGTTATAATAATATATAAATATTATATATAATATTAAATTATAAATATAGATTAATATTTATATAAATATATAATATAATTATATTTAATTTAATTTAAATTTATATTATTTATATATATATAATATTATAATATAATATATATAAAACTAGATGATTATAGGAAATATTAAAATTAAAATAATAATAGGGGTAATTTATAATATTTAAAGATAATATGATAAAATAAAAAATTTTAAATAATTATTATATAATAATATATATAAATTATAATATAATTTAGTATTATATAGATAATCATAAATATATATATATAATATAATAAAATTATTTATTATATAAAACTTATATTATTTATATAAAAAATTTATGATATGATAATAAATTATTATATAATATAATAATAAAAAATTAAATAATTTATTATATTATATTAAATTATTATAAAAATTATTATAAAATTATTATATATTTATTTATTAATATAATGTAATTAATAAAATTATATTAAATAATAATAATTAAATAATAATAATTATTATTAATTTTATTAAAATAAAATTATATATTTATATAAATATTTACAGTATATAATTTATATATAAAAAAATATATATAATATATTATATTATATATTAAATAATAATATAACATAAATTATATATATATATAGTTATTTTAATAATTTTAAAATATATAAATATTTTAATATTATATAATAAAAAATATATAATATTTAATAATATTAATATATATATAATTATATATTATTATAAATAAATATATATATAAATATATATAAAATTATATATTAATTTAATAATATATAATATTTATTAATGATATAAAATAAAAATAAATATTTTAATGTATATATAAAATATATAAATATATATAGTAAGGATAATAATAAAATGAATTTTATATAAATAATTATATAATTAGATAATTAATATTATAAATATTTCTATAATATATTAGTATATAGGATTAAATATAATTTATTGTAATTAATAATTATAAAGTAAAATAAATTTATTTTTAATAATATTAATATTATTATTATAATAAAATTGTATTAAATATAATAATATATTATAATATTAATAGATAATAAATAACTATTTATTATTATAATTAAATAAAATATTTATATTAATATTTAATTATATTTTTAATATAATATAAAATTATTATGATAAATTTATAATAGAAAATTAAATTTATAAATAAAAATAATAATTATATATATTATTATATTATTATATATAAAATATTAATATAATATTAATTAATAATATAATAAATAATAGAATATTATATAATTAATTAATATAATATGATTATATAATTTATAAATTATATTATTATTATATAATTATGATATATAAATATTAATATTATATTAGATTATAATATTAATAGTATAAATTTAATTAAATATATTTAAAATTATTAATTTATAAATTTAATTAATTCATTATATATATAATAATTATATTAATTAGATAAATATATTTTATAAATACTAATAATTTAATTAATTAATAAAAAAAAAATTAATATAATATGATAGATAATGTAGTTAGTTATTTATATATATAAATATATAATAAATATATCATTTTTTATTAATATTATAATGATTATATATAAAAAATTAATATATTAAATAATTATTACATATATTTTATATTTAAAAATATAATGTATTTATAGTTATAGTATATATATAAATTAAATATATGAACATAATATTTTTAAGTATTAATAATATATAATTTTATATATATTATTAATATATATATCATAATAAAAAAATAATAATAATTAAATCTAATATAAATTAAATAAAATTAATAAACATATTTATATATAAATATAATTATAAAAATATTATTAATTTAAATACTAAATTATTATAAATATAAATATAAAATAAATTATAATAATTAGTTTATATAATTTATTAATTTTATTATAATAAAAAATATATTATATTAATTATATATTAAATATTATTAGAAAATAATTATAATAAAATATTTATGTATATATAATTTTATGTTTGTATTAATTATATATTATTAAAAAATAATTATAATTATTAAAAAATATAATATTAATATTATAAAATATAATTATATATTTTATAAATATATTATATTATTTATATTAATATATATAATAAATTATATTTATTAATAATTAGAATAATTATATAAAAATAATATATATATATTATATAAATTATAGTTAATAGAGTTATATATATAAATATATATTAATTAATAAATTCATTTATATATTTTTATATTATAATTAATATAATATTAATTATAATTAGAGATATATATAAAATAAATTATAATATAATTATATATTAAGAATTATATATAATAATATAGTATGTATATAGGTTATAAATTAGGATATTAGTGAATTAATTATAATATAATATATTATAATTTATATTTATATTAAATATTTAAAATTATAATATATAGTATTTAAATTGTTTATATAATTAATATATTTTTATAAAAAGAATATTTAAAAAATATATAAATTAATATATAATAATTTTATAGTTTATTATATTATTAGTATATGTAATATATAATTATTATAAATATTAAATGTAGTTTTTAAATTTATATTTATTAATCTAATATTAAAATATTTTATAATTATAAAATTATTAATTATATTAAATATAATTTATATTATTATATTTCTATTATAAATTTTTAATTAATATTATTAAATTTATTAATTAATTAAATATTATATTATATAATAATACATTTTTATTTATAATATTATTTTTATTATAAATATTAATTAAAAATATTAATTTATTTAATATTATATATATATTATATATAATATATTTAATAAAATAAATATATTATATATGTAATTTAATAAAAAAAATAATTATTAATATATTATATAATAAATTATATAAATATATTTAAGGAAATATATTAAAAAAAATTAATATATATATTAAAAATTTAAAAAAAATTTATATAAATTGATATTCTTATTTAATATATTAAGATATAATAATAAATGATATATTATTATAAAATATATTTTTTATATATATAATAATATAATTATTATTAATAATATTATGTTTATGATTATATATAAAATAAAATATTATATAAATATTTATAGTATATATTAAATTATTATATTATTTGATAAAATAAATATATATAGGGGGAATTTATATAAATCGAAAATTAAAATTATAAATAATTTAATATAATTATTTTTATTTTAATAATATTAATATAATATTAATAAATTATAAATATATCATATATTATATATATACTTATTATATATATTATTATAAAATATATAAAATATATATATAATTAAATAATTATATTTTATTATATAAGTATTTATTAAATTAAAATTTATGATTATATTAAGATAATTATAATTATCATTTTATTTATAATATATTATATAAAAATATCTATATTAATTGATTATATTATTATTTAATTAAATATAATTAATATAAAAATTAATATTTAAAATCATAAATATATAATATAATATATATTTATATATATTATATAAAATTTTATATTATAAAATTTATAAATAATAAACATATAATTTAATAATATAATATATATATTATAATAAATATAGGATATTAATAATAATATAAATAAATAAAATAATAATTATATATTTATATTATATTATATATTTATATATAATTAAATATTATATCAATTATTATAATATAATTAATATTATAATTATAATAATTAATAATATAAATATGATTTAAATTTAAATAATTATATATTAATTATAAATTTATATATTTAAAAATTTAATAATTAAATATAAGTAAATATATTAATATATTTAATTAAATTAAATATTATATGATAGTTAAAATATTATATATATAAGAAATTATATATAATATATTTTATTATTTATTAATTAATTAAATTTATTATATAATATATATATATAAATATAAATTATAATATATATATATTAAAAAATTATCATTAATTATATAAAAGAATATAAATAATATTTATATAAATAAAATTATAATTATTATAATAATAATTATTAATTTATTTAAATAATTAATAAGTAAATATATATATTAATTGTATATAGATAAATAATATTTATATTAAATTTATAATTAAAAATAATATTATAATAAAATATAAAAAAAAAGATAAATATATATATTTATAAAATATAAATAGTAATATATATATTTATAATTTATAAAAAAAAATAATTTAATTAAATAAATATATTTAATAAAATAATAGTATATTTAATAAATAATATTATATTTATTTAATTAATAATTTATTATATTATTAATATATATTATTATTTTTAATACCATGTATAATTAATTTTTTAAAATTATATTACTTTATAAGATAAAGATTATTTATATTATATTTATTAAAATATTTTAATATATTATAAAAATAGAATTATAAGATATAATATATTATAAATAAAATTTATTATTAAATATTTAATATAATTATATTAAATATAATATAGTAAAAAATTTATAAATATTATATAATTATTAATAGGGGGATAATATATAATAAAATTAAATAATATTATAAATTATATATTAAATAATATATAATATTTGATAAATTTAAAAATAAAAAATGTATATTTAATTAATAATTGAATCCAAATAAAAAAAATATATTATTAAATATTATATATATATAAATTTAAATATAAAAAATTATTAAATATAATAAATAAGTATATAAATAATTATAAATAAATATTAAATATAAAATATAGTTAAATAGATATAATTATATAATATAATTAATATATAGGGTATATTATAAAATATATTATATATATTTTAATATTAATATTATTTTATATATATAATTTAAAATAAATTATATATATAAATTATATTATATATTATATATATGAAATAATATTATTTAATTTATATATATTATAAATTATTTATATTAATTATTATATTTATATATATAATAATTAAATCTTTTAATATATAATGTATTAATTAATATAATATATATAAATATTATATATAATATTATAATAATATAAATTTAAAAATTTAATATTAATAAATTTTTAATTAATATTATTATATAATTTTTATATAGAATATGTAATAAGATATATTATATATATAATTAATATTTAATTATTAAAATATAATTATATATAATATTAAATATATTATATTTATTAAATTAATTTTAATAATAAATAATTATAATATTTATAATATTAGGATAATATATTATTTATATAAATAATATTAATTAATATATAAAAATAAATATATATTATAATTATAATAATATATTAAATTATTTATAATATAGATATAAAATATATAATTTTTAAAATAATATATATATAATTTATATTATTTATTATTAATTTTTATTAATTTATATATAATTTATTTAATAAATTTATGTATAAATATATATATATATATGAAATATATTTATATTAATATAAATTATTATTATTATTAATAATATATATAATTTTATTATATATTATCTATAAATAATATATAGGGTTTATTAAAATTATATATATATTTATATTAAAAAAATATAATAATATATAATTATTATATATAAATATATATAATATAATTATTAATATATAGAATTATAATATATAATAATATATTAGTATAATAATATTTATAATAAGTATTATATAAAATTTATAATATATAATTTATTATATTTATATATAATAATTATATATAATTAAATTATCATATAAATTTATATATATATATAATAATTATTAATATTATAATTAATAAATATAAAATATTATAAAAATATAATATAAAAATAAATATAATAAAATATATATAAAAATTATTATATTAAATATAGTTTTTTAAATTTTTATAATATATATATTAATAATATTAAAATTTTGTATTATAATTATATATAATAGGATAGTATAAATATAAATTATAATAAATATAATAATAAATATTGAATATTATATATATATTAAAGTTTTATAATTTATTAATATATATTATTATATATATATTTTTTAAAATTAATTATTTATAATGTATTAAATAAATTAATAATTATTTATTAACATATAATTAAAATTATATATATTATATAAAATATATTTATATATATATTTTCATAATAATTATATATATATAATAATATTATGAATATTAATTATTATTAATACTAAATAAATATTATATAAAATAAAATATAGTAATAATTATGATATTATTTATAATAATATATAATAATTTATAATAAATAAATAATTATATATATATATTAATATATAAATAATATATTTAATTTAGATATTATTATAATAATATTAATATGGATTTATATATTTATTATTTTATATATTATATTATTAAAATAATATTATATATATTATTATATAATATATTATATAATAAAATTTAAGTATAATTTATAATTAAATAAAAAACAGTTTATATAGTATATATAAAATATTTAAATTATTTATATATTACTAATAATATTAATAATTAATATTTATTGATATAATTAAATAAATATAAAATTTATTATAGAATATTAAATATTATATAATTATTTATTTAAAATATATAATAATGTATATTTTATAATATATTAATTAAATATTAATAATAAATATTAATATATATATAATATAATTATATATATAAAAATTAATAGATATATATTTAATATATTAAAATTATAAATAATATATATAATTAAATAAATTAAATTAAAAATATAATATATATATATAAATATTATATATATATATATTATAATATATATTATATTAAAATATTAGGGGGTATAAATTATTAAATATTTATATAATAAATATTTATTATAATAATATTTAAAATAAATAATATAAATAATATTATAATAAATAATTTTATTAATTATTTTAATTATATCTATATATATATAATATAGGGGAAAAAATTATATTTATATTAAATAAATTATATTTTTGATATATATTATATATATATTAAAAAAAATATATTACATAATATCAATTATTTTTAATTTAAATTTAAAATAATAATTAATGAATTAAATTAATAATATATTATAGAATTAAAATATTAATTTAAAATATAATAATATATTATATATAATATAATATTATATTATATAATAAATAAAAAAAATAATAATATTATAAAATAATATATATTATAAGTATATATATTAATAAAATATAATATAATATTTTTATAATATAATATAATATTTATATTTTAATAAATTATAGTATATCATATATATACACTTATTAATAAAAATTTTAAAATTAGGAATTATATATTTATATCATATTTAATATATTATAAAAAAATATAATATATAATTTTATTATTATTAATTAATATATTTATATATAGTAATATATTATATTACTTTTATATATATTTAATATAGATTATAAATAAATTAATAAAATAGTATATAATATTTATTAAATAATAATTATAATATAAAATTAATATTATTATCATATTAACAAATATATATTATATAAATTAACTAATTATAATTTAATAATAATTATAATTATAATTAATATATATTATTTAAAATTTAATAATATTATATTATTATAAAATTTATTTTATTTATAATAATATATTATATCTATAAATAAATATTATACATAAATATGTTAAAAATAAATTTTATATAAAATTTTATTAAATTATTAAATTATATTAAAATATATATTTCTAATATATAAAATAATAAAAATATAATTAATAGTTTAATAATATATAATAATATAAATATATAAATAGATAATATTATAATTATATATTATATAAATAATAATTTTTTAATAATATAAGTAATATAATTAAATTAAATATAAAATTAAATAATTAATATAATAAAATATAAAATTTAATTTATATATTATAAATAAAATGATATTATTTTAAATGTATCATTTTTATAAAAATTAATTAATATATATAAATTATAATATTTAATAATAATTATATATTTTTAATAAAAATTAATAAATAAAATTATATAATTTATAGATTAAAATAATAAATTATATTATAATTTATTAAATTAAAAAAATAATAATTTATTTATAAATTAATAGTATTATATATTAATATACAAATATATCTAATATTTATTATAATTAAATATTATATATTAAATATTAATAATAATATATTAAATTATATATATAATATTATATTAAATAATATATATTAATTTATTATATAAATAAGATATATTAATAAATATATTTAAAGATTATATATATATATGTTAATAATTAATATAAAAATTAGTATTTATTATATAATTACCATATAATAAATAATATTAAATTTTTATTTATATATAATATATTATTAATAAAATATATTGTTAATATATAATTTATAATTTATATATTTATATGATTATTAATTATTATATATAATCTTAAATAATCTATAAATATATAATAATATATTATTATTTATAAATAATATATATATTCATTTATGATATATAATAATATTTTTTAATATATTATAAATAATATATTTATTAATTTATTAAAATAATTTATAATATATATATTATAAATATATATAATTTATATATAATATAAGTTATATTATAAATTATAGTTATTAATTTTATATATAAAATTAATATATTAAATTAAATAATAAAATTATTAAATATTATTATATATAATAATAATTATATATTAAAAATAATATATATAATTATATAATAATATAATAGTAATAATAAATAAAATAAATATATTTATATAAAATAATAAATAATATATATAATTATTAAATATAGAAAAATAATATAAATTATATATAATTTTATTTAAAATATATATATTATTTATAATTAATATAATTATTATATTTATTATAAAATTATATATATATTATTATAATTTTTTATTATTTATATTATATATATAATAACTATAATTATAATAATTAGTAGAAAAATAGTTAATTAATTATATATATATAATTATAAATTTATATATATTTTAATATATACTATATACTTAAATAATATTAAAAAATAAAAATTATATTATTAATATAATAAAATTAATGAATATATATAATAATTATTAAATTAATAAGATAAACTATTAAAAAATATTAATATATAATTATTTATTATAAATTTGATAATAAATTAAATTTAATTAATATTATATATTATATATTAAAATTAATAAATATAGATTCCTAATATATCTAATTATAAATAAATAATATTTATAAAAATAAAAATATTTTTATAAGAATATAATATTATATATATATATAATAAAATTAAAATAATATTAATAATCTAATATGAAAATAATATAAAAAATATATTATAAATAAAATATAATAAAATTATATTTATAATATCATTTTATATAAATAATATAAATATAATATTAATATATTATTAATAAATATAATTAATTGATTTATATTTTATAATATAAATAAATATTAGGATATTAATATAATAATATAGATATATTAGTAATTATATTAATAATATATATATAATATTATAAGTTTATATAATATATAATATTATAATTTATTATTCATAGTTTTATATATATTATATATAATAATAATATTAGATAATTTAAGTTTATAATAATATAATAAATATAAATATTTTAAATATATAAGATAATTAAATATTATAGAATATAATATATTTTATAAGATAATAAATATTATATATATATAGATAAATATTAATAATATATAATATATATAATAATTATTTATAAAATATATTTAATATAAGCATATATATTAATATTATAATATTAATATATATAATATATTATATATTAAAATTCATATTTATATATTATTATTAAAATATATATAAATATATATAAATAATTTATTTATATATTTATAATAGTTATAATATTATATTATAATATATATATATTATAATATTATAATTTAATACATAAAAATTAATAATATAAATTAATATAGAAGAATTTTATATTATATTATAAAAATTTATTAATTTTTATATATATTAAATATATATATATATAATATAAAATATAGATTCATTATATTAGATAAGATTTATAATATATATTATAAAAATATATAATTTAATATTTATTATATTTTTATATATAAATATAATATATAGAAATATTAATATTTAATATATAATTATCAATATATAAATAATAATTTAATATATAAAAATAGAAAATATAATAATAATATTATATATTCATATATATATTTTTATATTAAATATAATATTATTAAAATATTTATAAATTTTAATTATAATAATAAGATTATATAATAATTTATTATATAAATATAAAAAATTATAATATAAATATTTATTATAATATATATAAATAATTCAAATAAATTTATTAATTAATAATATAATTAAATTATATTTTAATATATAATTAAATAAATATATATTTTATTATTATATATAATATATATATATAATTTATTATAGATTAAATTTATTATTATTATTATATTATAATTATTATTATTATATAATATAATATAATAATTATATAGTATATATTATTTAATAATATAATTTAAATATTATAATAATTAAATTAATTTATAAATAATTATTTATTATATATTATAATATGGTATATATATTAATTTATAGGAATATATATTAAATATATTAAATTTATAAAAATAAATAATTAATAATATTAATATTATTAAATATATTAATATATATATAATATAAATATATATTAATATATATATTAATAGTAAATGTAATATATAATAAAATATATAATATAGGATTTAATATAAATTATATTATATTATAATTATAAAATATATTTATTAATAAATAGTAATATTATATATATTATATATATTTATCATTATAAATAATATATAATATGATATTATTATTATATATTATAGAATTTAATAATTATATTTAATATAAATTTGAATTAATTTTAAAATTTAATATTAATTTAATCATAATATATAAATATATAATTAAAGTAAATAATTATCTATATTATATATATAAAAAAATTTATTTTTATAATATTATATATATTATAATAGTATTTAATAATTAAATTATATTAATTAAAATTTTTATATAAAAATATATTATAAAATATTATTAAATTTAATTTATATATATAAATAACTATAATATATATATTATAAATATAGTTTATTATATATATATAAATAATTATAATATATTATTAAATTGAAATATATTATAATAAATAAAAGATAAAAATAAAATATAAATTATTTATTATTGATAATATTATCATATTATATTAAAATATATATTAAAATATAAAAATAATTAAATATAATAATTATTATATTAAAATTATACAAATTAAAATATAATAATATATTTAATTATAAAATTATAATATATATATAAAATGTATATTTATATAGAAATAATTTTAATATAATATTAATATATAATATAATATAGGTATATTAAATTTTTAAGAAAATAAATAATATAATGATTAATATATATATATTAATATAATTATATAATTATATAAATAAATAATATGAATAGATAAAATAAATATAATATTATATATAAAATTAATAATAATAATTATTATAAAATTATAGATTAATAATATAATATAATTATTTAAAATTTAATTATATTAAATATATATTAGTAAAAAAATTATTAAAAATTATATAAAATATTAATTATGTAAATATTAAATTAATATATAATATATTATTATTATATAATATCTATATTATAATATTAATAATTTTATTAAATTAATATAAATAAATATAAATATTAATAATATAATAAATATTATAATTAAATTATATATATATAATATATAAAAAATAAATATTATTAAATTGAATATTATAATAGTATTATAAAAATTATAAAAATATCATATTATTTATATTATATTTAGTTTTATAAATAATAATCTATATAATATAATAAATAATAATATTTTATATAATATTAATATAATTTATAATAATAAAATATTATATATTATAATAAAAAAATAATATAATATATATTATTATATATTATTTAATAGAATAAAATAATAAATTATATCATTATAGTTTTATATTATATAAAGATTTATATTTATATTATATAATATAATATATATAATTATAATATATTCATATTAATAATATATAAATATATAATTATTTTATATATATATTTATAATTTAGATTATATTTATATAATATATAATATATAATAATTAATATATTTATATAAAAAAATTAAATATTTTTATGATCATAAATCAAATTATAATATATAATTTTATAATATATATAATATATAATATATTATATTAAATTATAAAAATATTAATAAATTAAATATTTACAATTAAATTTATAAAATAATACTATAATTAAATTATATTTATTATATAATTTAAATTTAATTTATATTATTATTGTAATTATTGTATAATAATTTATAAAATATATTAATTATTTATTTAAAAAATATTATATATATTAATATAAAATAATATATATTAATGGTAAATGAAAATATATAATATTTATAATATATATATAAAATTAATATAAATTAATAATATATTATTATATTTTATATATAATTATATAAATAAATTAATTATAATATAAATAATATTTATTAAATTATTAAATAAATTATAAGAATAAAAATGAGATTTATTATATTTTAATAAATTCTTTTAATAATATACTAATATTAATTAAGTTTATATAATTATTTATAAATATATAAAATAAATATATATGATATATATAATTATAATAGTTATATAAAAGTAAAAATATAAATATATATAAAATAATATAATATAATATAGTAAATTTAAAATTAATAAAATATTTTTATTAAATTTTAATTAATATTTATATATTATGTTATAATTATAATTATATATAAATATTTATATAATTAAATAATTAACTAATAAAATTATATATGTAAATATTATAATATTTATTTTATTTAATTTTATATAATAAATCATAATAATTATATATATATATAATATATTAAATTAAAATATTATAATAATTATATAATTTTATTATAATATATCATATAATATTATTAATTATAATAATAATAAAATATATTAATAGATTTATATATATTAAAGTAATAATATAGGATATATAAATATTTTATAATTAGTATAAATTAATATATATATTATAATAAATGATAAAATAAATAATATATAATTAGATTAATATAAAAATATAGTATTATAATAATTATTAATTTATTTATAATTATATATATATTTAAAATAATTTATTTATATCTATATATTAATAATTAATTATTATATTGATAATAATATTTAAATAGATTTATAATTATAAATTATATAATTTTAAAATAATAATATATATATATATTAATAATTTATATAATTTATTAAATTATAAAAATATTATAATAAATATATATACTATTAATTTATATAATATAAAATAATAGTATAATAAATATATTTAATATATAAATATATTTTGATATTATATTGTATTTATATATAAAATTTATTTAATAATATATATATAAATAATTTTTATATATAATTATTTATATTATAAATATATAAAATATAATATATGTATATTTATAATTTTAAAATTATAATTAAATATTAATAATAATTTATATTATAATAAATATATAATATTATATAATTTATTAATTATTTATTATTATATATAAATAAATATTATAGATAAATAAAATATTAAGAGAATTAATTATATAGGATTATATAAATATATATATATATATATTTATAAAATAATATTTAATATAATTATATTTAATATTTATTATTATTATTTTTATTATTAAATATAATTAAAATAATAATTAATAAAATAAATTTAAGAATAATAATTAGATAATATATAATAAATAAATTAATATATAATATATATTAATTAAAATTAATATTATATTATTATAAAATATAATGATAATTTATAAATATAATTATATATATTATTTAAATAATATATTAATAAAAATATTATTTATTAATATATATATAATATATAAATAATTAAAATTTATTATTATAAATAAATAGTTAAATAAAATTTTATATATAATAAATATATTCATAATTATATTATAATTAATTAAAAAAAATAAGTATAAATTTATATTAATAATATAATATAATATTATAATACATTAATATAAAATAAATAATATTTAAAAATATATATTATTTTATAATAAAGTATTTATAATTTATATATATGATTATTAAATATATAATTATCATAATTATTATAGATTAAATTAGGTGGGGAATATTATATAAATGATAAAATATATATATAATAAATCATAATTAATTATTTTAAAAAAATATATAATAATTATTATATATAAATATTATAAAGTTATATTTAATTATATTTATAATATAAATTAATTATTTAATTAATTTTATATAATATTATTATATTATATTATTTTAATTTAATTAATAGGTAATATATTAATATATATATTATTAATAAATAATATTTTAATTATATATATAATATATATATAATTATATTTAAATTAATTTATATAGAAATATATAATATTTTATTTAATTTTAATTAATTTAATAAAAATATATAAATTATAATAATTATTAAATAGGGGATAATATTAATTAATAAATATAAACATTAGTTAATATTTTATTTTAATAAATTTTATATATTTATTGTTATATATAATAATATAGGAAATTATAGTTTTAATTATTATATTTATATTTATAATTATAATATAAATTAATTATATATATTTAATTAAATTATATTATTATATTTAAATAGAAAACTTATATATATATATAATTAATAATAATATTATATTTAAATTATTATATTCAAATATTAATAAATTTATAAGGATTATATATTAATTAATATAATTTATATTATAATAGTAGTAATTATATTAATTAATTAATTGTAATTATAATATATTAAATTATAGGAATATTAATATATATAATAATATATTATTTATATAAATAATTATATATAATTATATTATAAAATATATTATATATATATTATATTTATAATAAGATTAAGATTATATAATTATTTTAATATTATATTTTTATAATATATATATGTATAAATATATTTATGATTATTAATTATTTAAATATAAAATAATAATGAATAGTTTATATATTATAGGAAATAAAAAATAAATATATATTTATATAAATTTTATAATAGGGGAATTAATAATTTGATAATTAATAAATAATAAAATAATTATAATTAATATATAAATTTAATAGATATTATATATATAAATTAATTAATTATTAAAGATATAGTTATATATATATTTATAGAATTAATAATTATATAATAATATATATTATATTTATAATATTTAATAAAATATATATATATTATAAACATAATTTATTTATAAATAAATTTAAAATAATAATAATTTTTATTATTGTTTAATATAATTATATAATTTATAATAAATAATAATAGGTATTATATTAAAATTATATATTATATAAAATTATTATAATATAATTAATTTCTGTAAAAAAAATATTAATAAATAAAATTTTATAATTAGTTTAATACAATATATCATATATTAATATAATAAAAAAAATTAGTTAAGATTTATTATAAAATATTAATTATAATAATTTTTAAAATATAGGAAAATAATGATTATATTATTATAATTTATATTATTTAAATAATATTATATTATATAAATTTTATAAAGATATATATATAATATAAAATATTAATATATTTATATAAATATTAGGTTATTAAATAAATAAAATATATTATATTTATATAATATATATAATAATAATATATATTTATAAATAATTTATATATTTAAAAATAAAAATATATATATATTAAGTAAGTTAAAAATATACAATATTAATATATATAATATTTATTAATATAATATATAATATTTTATTATAATAGTATTAATAAATATAATTATATATTATAAATATAGGGTTATAATAATATATAAAATAAAAATAATTATAATATAAAATTAATAATATATTATTATTTTATTATTATGATTATATAATTTAAAAAAAATATATATTTATTTATAATTATATAATATTATTTAATATATATTAAATATAAATTAATATATTAAAAATTGAATTGAAAAAGAATATATAAATATATTATTATATATATATTATATTATTATTTATTATTAAATAATATATATTATATTATTATAATAAATAGGATAATTTAAATAAAAATTGAAAAATATTTAAAAATCGCATATTAATTATATATATTATAATATATAATATTAATTATTAAAAATATATTATATTAATTTATATATATGATATAGGGTTAAATTCATATTATATTATATTTATTTATAATATATATAATATAAATATTATATTATATTCATATTTAAATATAATAAATAAATATAATATTTTTTATAATTTAATATAAATTTGATTATAATTTTAATATTATATAATTATTATTATAATTTAATTTAATTTATAATATATGTGATTGAATTATAAATAAATATATAATATAATTTTAATTTATATTATAATAAATAATTAATATATTTAATATAATTATAATATTTATATATTTAAATTATATAATTATTATTAATAATATACAAATTATTAATTATTTTTAATATATAATATTTCTAAGATAAATTAATATAGGAATTTATTTAATATAAATAAAATATTTTATATTTTATTTATTAATTTATATAAATATAATATAATTATTAATTTATATATATAATAATTTGATAAAAAAATATTATAATATATAAAAAATCAATATATATTAAAAAATTTATTAAATTAAATTTATTTAAAAATTATATATAGGGCAAAAATAAAATGATAATATATATAATATATATATTATAATTAAAATTATAAATAAATAATTAAATAATAAATATAAAATATAATATATAATAATAATAATATTATATTAATATGTTAATTTATTAAAATAATAGAAATAAATAATATAATTTACATATATAGGAATATATTATTAATATATAAAAAAAAATAATTTTAATTTATATTAATATAAAATATTATTATTTAAATAAAATAGAATATTTTAATATAATACGAATAATATATTATATTAAAATAATATTTATAATTAAATATTTATATATACAAATATTAATTTTATTTAAATATAATATATTTAATAATTTAATAAAATATATATATTAATTTATTTTATTTTATATTATATATAATAATAATTATATAAATTTATAACTATTATACTTATAAATTTTAAAAAAATATATTATTAATATATATATTTATATAATTTTAATAAATTATATATTAATATATATATTAATAATTTTATATATTTAATAAAATAAATATAATATTATAAATTATATATATATTTAATATATAAGAATTAATATAATAAATAATATATGTAAATATATAATTACACAATCTAATATAACAAATATAAAAAATAATTTATATAAATATTATAAATATTATATATTAATATATTAATATTTAAAATTTCAAAAAATAAAAATTATAATAGGATTATAAAATATAATATAATTTTTAATTATAATTAAAAATTATAGTATATAATATAAAGTATAATTATAATAATATTATAATTATATATATAATTATATAATAATTATATTATTATTAATATTATATTATATTAGTTATTAATAAATTTATCTAATATAAATATAGGATATATTTATATAAAATTATTTATTATTTAAATTATAAAAATTATATAATTATATTTTAATAATTAATATAATAGAATAATAAACATTAATATATTAAATAATAATAAAATATGTAATATAATATTTATATTATATTTTATTTAATATATAAAAATATTAAATTATAAATAAAATAATATTTATTATTTTATTAATATTAATTATAATATTTAATAAATATATTATATATATCTAATTATGATTAATAATATTTTATATATTTAAATAATTAATATAATAATATAGATATATATATAATTATATATTTAATGAATTTAAAAATTATATAATTATAATAAATTATTCATATATATTATAAATTTAGAAATATATTATTATAATATTATTAATATAACATTAAATATGAATTAATTTATATATATTATATATTAATAATATATTAATATTTTATATTATTATTATAAATTATATTATATATTATAATATTTAATAAATATATCAAATAATAATTATATAGATAATATGTATTATTTAAATTAAATAATTATTAAATATTTATTAATTTATATATTAAAATTATAAATTTATAATAAATCAAATAATTAAATTAATAAAAGAATTATATATATTAAAAGAATTATAATAATATATAGTAAAAATATAATATATTAATTTAAAATATTATTAATATTAAATTATTATATATAAAATATATTAAAAAAGTATAATATTATTATAAATTTATTATTTAATAATTTAATAAATAAATTATTATATAAAAAAATTAAATATATATTAATATTTAATTAATTATATATATATATTTTAATTATATAATGTATAAATAATTTATTATATAAATATAATAAAAATATTTATTATAATATATAATATTAATAATTATTTATATTTAATTAATTATATAATATATATAATATTTTATTATTAATATATTTAAATATAAATATAATGTAATTATTTTAAACTAATTAATATTAATAAAATATATATTATATTAAAATAATATTAAATAATAAATACATTAATAAAGATGATAATAATATTTATATAATAAATAATATAATAACTTAATAATATATATATAAATTATTTATTAATTCAATTAGATATATATTTATTATATAATATATATAATATATAATTTATATAATAATAGTAATATAATTATTATATATATATTATTATATTTATATAAAATAAATATTTATATATTTAAAATATATAAATATAAATTTATATTATATAATAAATTTAATATTAAATATATTAAATAAAATAATTATTTAAATATATATATATATAATAAAATATATATATATAAATAAAATAATATTAATAAAAATAATTTATAAAATTATTATATAATAATATATATTAATAAATTTATAATAAAAAAAATTAATATTATATTATATATTAAATAATTTATTATAATATTAATTAATAAAAATAAATATTGATATTAATAATATATAAAGAATAATAATATTTATATATATATTCATTAATTATAAATATTAATAATTAAAAATATATATATAAATATAATATTATATTATATTAAATTAATAATTAGAGTGTTTAAAAATAAATATTATTAAATATAAAAATATTATTAGATTAATAAATATAAAATAATAATTATATATAATATTATTATTAATATAATATATATTATTTTTAAAATTATAATAAATTAATTTTGTATATTAAATTATAGTTATTAATATATGAATTATAAAATAAAAATAAATATTAATTTATATTTATATATAGTATATTATAAAATAAATTATATAATAAGTATATAATTTGAAAATTAATTATTAAAATAATTTTAAAAAAAATTAATAATATATTATATTATTAATACAATAATATTTATATATAAAATTAAATTAATATAATATAATATATACTATATTTATTTATATAATTATTTTTATTAAATATATTAATATTATTACATAATTAGATATATATAATATTATATATATTATTATAATATTAATATAATAATTATTATAAGTATAATAAAATTAATTAATTATAAATATATATAATATATTATATAAGAATATATATAGAATAATTTTTATATAAATAAGTATATATTATATTTATTATTAAATAATATTATAATATATAATATATATATTATTTTATGATAATATATATTTATTATATATATATATATTAAATATTATATAATATATATATAATAATTTAATTAAAAATAAAATTATAAATATTTTAATATTATATATAATATATATAATATTAATATTTATTATATTTAATTTAAATTTGATAATAAATAAAAAATTATAAAATTAAAATAATATATATTATATATAATATATATTATAATAATATAATAATAATACTTGATCTTATTAATTAATATTAAATAGGGATAAAATTAGAATTTTATATAAATTTAAATATAATAAATATAAATAAAATAATTATTATATATAATATTATTATTAATTATATTAATTAATATATATAAAAATAAAAATAAAAAAAAGATAAAATATAATTATATAATATAATAGTATATTATTGAACAAATATAATTAATTTTTAATTATATTATTTTAAAATAGATATATTTATAAATAAGGTATAATATAATTAATTAATATAATATAATCTATATATATATTAATTATTATTATAAATATTCTTTAAAATATAGATATAATAATATATATAATATAGTTTATTAAATATAATAAAATATAATTTATAAATATAAATTTAATATTTTAATAAATATATAATATAATTTAAAATATATATATAAAATTAATATAGGTATATAATAATTAAATAATATAAAATATAATATTCATATATTTAAATAGTTTATTATTAATATAATTTAATTATTTATTATAATTATATATATATTATTTTAATAAAATATATAATAATATATTATATTAATTTAAGTAAATTATTATACATGTATAATTAATTAATATAATATTATTTTATATAAATATATAATATATATTTAAGTATTAATTATAATAATGAAATTATTTAATTTAAATTTTAAAATTATAATTATTATATATTTATAATTATATAAATTATATATATTAAATTATAATAAGAAATTTATTAATATAATAAATTATATTAAATCTTATATATATACATATAAATATATAAAAATATTATATAATATAAATATAAATAATAATAATATCTATAAATTATTATTAAAATATAGGGATATATGATAAATATAATAAAATTTATAATATTATAATATAAAATATTATACAATTATTTTATATTTTATATATATATTATATTTAAATATTAATTTATAAATATTTTAATTATATTATATAAAAAAATAATAATTTTATAAATATATTATATAAATATAATATAATAATAATATAAGTATTATATATAAAATATTTATTTTATTAAAATAATTTATTATATATAATTAATATATTTTTAAGAAAGTATATTTAAAATATTAAATAATAATATATATGATAATTATATAATTTATTATTATTATTATAAATATAAATGATAATTATGATATATATTATTTATGAATATATAATATTATATAATATATATTATATTATATATTATATAAATATATATAGTTAGTATATATATAATATTTAGATTATAAATTATATTAATATATATATAATTAATATATTTTTTTTATATTATATTAATTATATATAATTATTAAATTATTTAATATATATTTAAGATATATTAATATATATATATAGGATATAATATTTAAATTAAATATTATTATATATTGTATAGATTATGAAATAGATTATTAATAATTTTATAAATATGTATATATTATATTTTTTTAATATTCATTAAATAAAATGATAATAATATAATATTATATTATAATATTATATATTTTATAATAAATTAATATTTATTAAATATATTAATATATATAAAAAAAAATATTATAATTTAATCTTTTTAAAAAATTATATATATAAATTTAATATTATAAAAAAATATTATAATATATCTAATTTTATAATATAATAATTTAATATTATAATTGTATAATTATAAATATAAAATATAGGAAATAATAATATATATATTAATAATATATTTATATATATATAATATTATAATGTAAAATATTATAATTAAATATATAAATATAATAATTATAATATTATAATTATATAATAAAATAAATTTTAATATATATAAAATTATATTATAATTTTTAAAATAAATAATAATTATAAATATTAATAATATATAATTTTTAATTTATATATATAAAAAAAATTATTAAATTAATATATTATAATAATATATTAATTAATATTTAATATTATAAATTTTATATAGAAAAAAATATTTATATAATATATAATTATTAGTATTATTATTTAAATATATAATTATATAGATATAATCAAATATAGAAAATAATATTAATAATATATATTAAATAATCAAAATTAAAATAAAATATATAAATAAAAGTTATTGATAAAATTTATATCAATATTCTATTAAAATTTTAATAAATATAAATAAAATAAATATTAAAAATATAATAATTAATATATATTATATGATAATATATTATATTATAGTATAAATTTTATTATTTAAATAAAAAATTAATAATTATATAATAATATAAATATATTTAATTAAATAATTATATATATAAATATATTATTAATAATAAATATTTATTATTATTATATTATAAAGATATTCATTAATTATTTATATATAATATTTAAATAAAATATATAATTAAATAAAATTAATTTATTATTAAAATAATAAAATATATAAAAATAATATAAATTATAATAATTATATTAAATATATTATATTAATAAATTATTTTTTTTAAATAATAAAATAAAATTAATTTTAATATAATGTAATTATTTATAATAAAATTTTAAATATTTAATGATATAATATATAGGATATAAAATTTATTATTATATAATATATAAAAATAATATATAATATGACTAATAAAGATAAATTATTATTAATTATTAAATATGTATATATAATAAATATATAGTGGAATATAAGATATATAAATCATATAGTATATTTATTAATTATATTATATAATTAATATATTATATGTATTTTTAATTATATAATTAATATTTATTATTTTTAATATATTTATATATATAATATAAATTATAAATTAAAAAAAATAATAGTAAAAATGAAATTATCAACAATATATAAAATAATAATAAATATATATAATATATATTAATTAAATATTAATTAATATTATAATTAATAAATTATTATATAATTTAATATATTATATTATATAAAATAATATATATATGTAATATATAAAATTATTTAAAAATATATTATATATAATTTATTATTATTCATATTACATGATTAAATTTAAATTAAATAAAATATAATATAAAAATATTTATCCTATATATATTAATATATATAATTAAAATTATTTAATTATAATATATTATATAGTATATTATATTTTTTAAATATATTATATAATTATAATATAATTATAGAATATATTAATAATATAATTAATAATAGAAATAATATTAATATAAATATTATATATAATTATATATTTTAAAATAATATATATAAATATTATAATATAATATATATATATTATTAAATATATAAATTAGACTATAAATATAAATAAATAAAAAATAAGTATTAAAAAAACTTATTATATATATATAATATATTAATTTTAATGATATTATTAATATATTAAATATAAAATAAGTATTATTTATAAGTTAAATATATTAATTATATTAAATTAATTTAAAGATATGATAATATATTTATTTAAATAAATATATATAATAATTATGAATAAATATATATATTACATAATTATTTTATTAAATATATAAATTTATTATATATAAGTTATATTATATAATATAATCTATTTATAAATATGAATAATATAATAATATAATTTTAAAAATTAATTAATATCATTAAATTATTATAAATATATATATTAGATTATATAAATTTTATAATTGATATAAAATTATATAGATATTAATTATATTTTTTTATTATAAATTATTAAATTAATATTATGGGGGGGAAATAAATAAAAATAATAATTTATATTTATTATAAATAATATATATTAATTTTATTATAATATTTAATATATATATAAAGATATATTTAATATAATAATAATTAATAAAAAATATAATTATATTATATTTATTAGAATAATTATTAATAAGAATAATATATAATAATAATTTTACATAATAATCATAATAATTATTTTATAAAAAATTAAAAATTAATAAATATTAAATAAAAATTAATCATATTATTAAAATATATAAAATATTAATATTAATTATGATAAAAAAAATATATAATAAAAAATATACAATATATGAACAAATTATAATATAAAATAATAATAAATATATAAAATAATAATAATATAATATATTAATATTATAATAATAACATAATATATTTGTAAATTTTAATATATATAATATATAGAAATAATTTATTAATTATTAAAAAATTTTATTATATATAATAATATATTTATTAATTTAATCAAATTATAATTATATTTTATATATACATTTAAAAATAATATTATATTATATTAATTATTAATTATATTATATATATAGGAAAAGGATATATTTATATATATTATTATTATAATTATTATATATTAAAATAATTTTTATATTAAAAAATATTAATATATTTATATAATTTATAAATAATATAATTATAATATATATAAATTATTATATAATAATATTCTGTTATAATATATTTTAAATTATAATTCATTATATATATAATATTATATTTAATTAATTTAATTTGTAATAATAATTATTAATTTTATAAAATATGAATAATTAATTATTAAATTATATAAATTTAAATAATAAATAATTAATATAAAAATATTAATATAATATATAATAATATATAAATATATATCCAATTATTATATATATATAATAATATAAATAAATATAATATTATATAAAATATAAATATTAATAATAAATATTTTAAAAATAATTTAATAAAAAATAAATAATTATATATTAATTTTATCAATATATTGTTATGTTATAATTAATAATTATTTATATAATTATTATAATCATAAATAATAGTAAATAATATTAATATTTTAATATAATATAATTATAATTAATATAATATATATATAAAATAATAATAGTTAATAAAAATATATAGAAAATGTATTAAATTTAATTAATTATAATATTTAACATTATTATATATAAAATAAAATATTTTATTTAATATAATATATATTATAATTATTATATAAATGATAATAAATAATATATATTAATATTTATAGTAAATAAATAAAAAAAATTATTATTAAAATAATAATATATATATAATTTTATATATAATATAGATATAATATTATACTTAATATATATATATATAAAAATATTATTATTATAATTATTTATATTATATATTAATATAATCTATGTATAAATATTTTTATATAAAAATATAAAATTATAATTTTATATATATAATTTACATTATATTTATATAATTAAATAATATTTATATATATAAAAATTTTTAAATATATAATTAATAAATATTATATTATAATAATAATAATATTATATAATAAATAATTAAATAAATAAATATAATATTATTAAATAATAATTTTAAAATATAATATTTATATAATTAAATATAAAATATTAAAAAATTTAATATTCTATATTTATATAATAAATTAATTTATAATATATTAATATATTCTATATATAATATGATATATATTTATTTTAATAATTATATTAATATAATAATAATAATAATTATAAAATATAAATTTATATATAGTAATTATAATATATATTATATAATAAAATTATAATATTATTAATATATAAGATTATATTATTATTTATATAAAATTTATATAATATATATATTAAATTCAGCATATAATTATATTAAATAAAATTATAAAAATTATATATATATTATATTAAAATAAAAAATATATATTAATAATTATAATATATAATATAATTAATTTAAATATATGTAGAATATAATATATATTTATATAATATATAAATATTATCATATAATAATTGATAAAATATTTAAATAAATATTATATAGTATATAATTAATATTTCTTATATATATAATATAAGAATATTATAATATAATAATATTTATAATTTTTAATTATTATATAGGTTAATATTAAAAAATAATATTATATCTTTATTAAAAAATTATATAATATTATATAAGTAAATATATAAATATATATTAAATTATATTATTAATATTATATAATTTATAATAATATAATAATAAAATATATAATTTATAATAATTATATATTAAATTTAATTAATATTGATATTATTATAAATATATTTTATAAATTTTATAATATTTATATATATAATAATAATATATAATTATAATATATATAATTAAATTTATTTTATATTTATATAAAAATATTATAATTAAATAAATATAATAAAATAATTTATAATTATTATTAAATAATTTAATAATAAATATATATTTTTAAAATATTTATTAATTAGGAAAATATAAAATGAAAAATTTTATTAATAATTATATTAATTAATAAATATAATAATTAATATAACTGTATATAAAATAATTAATATATTTATATAATATTAATTATATATTGAATTATAAAAAATAATTAAATTAATTATTATAAAAATTTAATATTATATTATATAATTAAAAATTTATATAATATAATAAAAATCTATATATATTATTATATATATAATATAATAAATATAATTTTAATAATTTATAATGATAATATTATAATATATTATAATAATTATATAAAAATAATAATTTAATAATAATAAATATATAAAAATTAAAAAATAATATATAATAAATATTAATTTATATAAGTATAAATTACATATAAATAATATTAGGAATAAAAATTATTAAATATTATTATTGTATAATAAAATAATTATTATATTGATTTATAAATAAATAATATATATTGATTATAAATTATATAAAATTAATATATATATTTATATATATATTAATATAATATATTATAAAATATAGATATAACATTTATTATATAAATATATAATAAATTAATTAATAATATATAATTTATAATTATATAATAAAAATATATATATATAATATTTAATAGTATATATAAAAAATAATATTATAATATTAAAATTAAATTATAATTTATAATATTATTAATATATATTATAAAATTAAATATAATTATAATAAACTATAAATATTTTTATAAATATTTATAATAATATTTATTAAATAATATAATAATTTATAATTAATATTTATATAATAATAATATATATTTATTTATATAATTTATAATTATAATATTAAATAATTAATATTATATAATAAAAAATATATAATAATTAATAATAATAGACAATAAAATTAATATATCTAATAAAATATAATATTTATAGGATAATATTAATATAATTAAATATAATTTATAATAAATAGGGGAAATAAAATTAAATATAATTTTAATATATATATATTTATTAATTAGGATAAAAATATAATATTCTAATAATAGTATATAATTATAAATATATAAATATAAATATAGAATATATATAATATTATATATAATAGATTTATATTATATTATAATTAATTATTATATAATATTTAATATTTATTATATAAATATATAAATATAAAAAATATTTAAATATATATAATCATAAATATAATAAATAATAAGATAATAATATATAATATATTTTAAATTTTATTATTTAAATATAATTATCAATTATATGATAAATATATATAATGATAAAAAATTTAAAATATATATTATATATATATAAATTTATAAATAATTATGATTATTATATTATTTATAAAATATAATATAAATTTAAATATTAAATTTAATTAATATTTAAATTAATATAATAAACTATATTATTATTACTAAAATTATTATATTATTTTAATATTAATAATTATAATAATAAATATAATATATAAATTAAATATTAATATGAATATTAATTATTAATAATTAATATATAAATTCAATAATTATATATTATTTAATATATTAAAAAAATATAATATTATAATTATAATATAATTTGCATAAAAATATATTATAAATATAATATTTTTAATAATAATAAAAATTTATAATAATATTAATTAAAATTCATATATTTAAATTATAAATATTATATAAAAAAAAAAAAAATTTTTTATATAATATATTATATTATAAAAAATAAATTATATATATATATAGAACATTATAATAATATATAAATGATAAATTAATATAATTAATATAATAAATTAATAAATAATATTAATAGTATAATATTAAATATTAATTATATTATAGGGAAATGATTAAAAATATATAAATAATATATTTATAATAATTATAAATTAATATAATTTATATTTAATTAATTAAATATAAATTAAAAATATTCAAATTATATAATTAATATATAGAATATTTAATATAATAATTTTAATAATATCATATTAATAAAAATAGATTAATATTAAAATTATTAATATAATTATTTATATAGAATAAATGTATAATTTATATATAAATATATATAGATATATTTACATAATTATATTAAATATGTATATATATAATATAATATATATATATAATAAATATATAAAAAATAATACATAATATATTATTTAATAAATAGTAATATAGGGTTTATTAATAGATATATAAATTTATAATAAGTAATTACTCATATTTATATAAAAATTAAATATAAATATTTATTATATTTATATATAATTATAATAATTATAATATTAATATAAATAAAATTATAATTATTATGTTAATTTATGATTTATATAAGTGAAGAGTTGGCTAGCCCACAAGTTTATGGCTTGTGGTAAAGGCTGTGGAAAAACCATAACTAGTCCATAAGATTATGGCTTATGGTAAAGACAAATTGCAAATCCATATCAGATGGTTGACACTTTACCAAAAAGTGGATGGTATATCAACTCACCAAGTTTCATGTACAAAGAGTTGACATGGCTGTAATGGTTTGCCAAAAACCATATGGTATTCAACTCACCAATGTTTTAAGTACTGAGAGTTGAAATGGTTTTCAGTTAACCATGGACATGCACCTTTCTTGTGGCCAAAGGACTGACTACTCCAGAGTAAATGGCTAACTGGTAAAGAGACATCAAATCCGTTTAAATTTTTCAATGATTCACCTCTCACAGGAGTTAACACATCTGGAAGTGATAAGAATAGCCTAAAACTATAGGATTTGATGTACATATAGTCAAATGTTGCTGATCTAAAGGATTGCTGAAGAGCTTTGAAGAATAGTTGATGCAGAGATCAAAAAGAGATGATTTGAAGTATACATATCAAGAATAATTCAAAGAATTCTATTTACAACATCCTCAGGAAGCTCAAATAGTTTAAAGTGAAGATCAAGAATATATTGAAGGAACTTGAAGTTCACAAGTGAAGATCAAGTTAGGGGAGGATTGTTGGGAAATAGATTGTAAAAGACTTAATACTGGTAGTATAACAGTTAAGTCTGGTAGTATTAGTTAATTCTGATCATCACTAAGTTAATACTTGCAGTACTATGTTAAGTCTGGCAGTACTAAAGTTAGTACTGGTAGGGTAGCAGTACTACAGTTGGTACTGGTCATATTTAGTTAAGTCTGTTTTAGTTAAGTCTGTTTATGTAAGAGAATAATAATAGTTATCTTAGAGATATCTTAGGAGATATCTTAGGAAAAGATATGTATTATCTTTTCACACATTTGTAAAGCCCATTAGGGTTTCCTTGGTGTATAAAAGGAACCCTAAGGCACAATGTTATGTACGTGATTGGAATATCAATAGAAGCATTAGAGCTTAATAGAAAAATAGTATTATTGTTTCTTCTTAATTCTTGTGTTAAGATTCCGCATTAACACTTGATTTTCATAGTCAGTTTCTCTCATAGTTGATTTGGATTTATTCAAATTAGCTGTCGTCTTACAAAGGCTGTATAGATCCTAAACCAAGGACCTACAGTTGTTTTTTTATATAATGATTGCATGTGTCTAGCTTCTAACTTTCTTTCAATAGTGTCATACTTTAGAATAATAAAACCTAGAAGTGCATGTCTAGTTCCCCGCTAATGTTTGCTATATGTATATGGGCACTTGTCTACTAACTTTGTTTTGTAGCACAACAATATCTTGATTCCTTGGTGCCCCAAACAAGGGGGAGCATACACCGAGGGAGAGCACTTGCAAGCGTTTTGCTCATTTAAATTGCATCGAACTTTTTGAGCATCGATGGTAATTTATTTGATCCACGGATCCGTTAGAGTCAATATATAAGGAATGTAATTATCATGGGGATGTAATAAGCAAGGGGGAGCTAGGAGCTATGTAGTTTAATAGCATGAATTTAGTTTAACCATGATGATAGAAGACTTCACTAGGATGATGCAAGCTCACCTTTATAGGAAGATAGGATTGGGGATTGTCAAATACGATGAAGGGTTTATTCATACTCCAAATACTTCACCTCCTCCACTTCAAAATCACCCTAAACCTTAAGGTCATCCTCTCATACCTTCAACTTATATATTTGAAGTACCTACTTTCTTTTCATGCCTTCTTCTCATCTATCACGACATCCTCTAAATTATCCAAGAAACACAAAATCACCTCAACCGTATTTCTCATGTTGTCTTCTCATTCCTCCAACCAATATACTTGGATCACCTACCTTTTCCTCATTCCTTCAACCTATACACTCAAAGTACCTACCTTCTTCTCTTGCCTACCTCTCATCTCTCATGACCTTTTCTAAACTATCCAAGAAACACACAATCACCTTCACTTTTATTTCTCATATCTTCTCCTCATACCTCAAACCTATATACTCGGAGCACCTACCGAGCACATACTCTTCTCATCGTTTCTTCTTCAAAACCCTTCTAACATATACGCTTCAACCAATTATCCACAAAATACCTTTTTGCTTCGACAAAACGGGGGAGAAGGAAGTGGTAAACGGGAGTAACTTTTAAAACTTATATGTGTTATAGTTTACATTTTTTTGTCTTCATCAAAAAGGGGGAGATTGTTAGTACAAATATTTACGATAGTTAATCATTACGGATTTCTTTATGTTTGGTGATGGACAAACATGTAACTTGAAATACATAACGTAAAGTAAGCAAGTTACTCGTAACCTCACAAAATCATCTATGCTATACATGCATCAACATCTCTCGACGTCTCAAGTCTGCATCAACACCGGAATTTGTTTTGCACCCGATGTAAATCACATAAGGTATGAAGTTACTCGTAATCACAAATCATCAATGCATACATGCATCAACATCTCTAGACGTCTCAAGTATGCATCAAGACGGACATTGGTTTACACCCGACGTAAATCACATAAGGTATGTACAAACAAGCATTAAACTTGTAGGATGATAAAGAAATGTTTTATGTGGTAATTATTTCAAAATTCAAAATCTGGTTCTTTTCCCCCCAAAACATGTTACACTTTTACCAGACAAGTTTGTCACCACAAAAAGACAAAAACAGGAGCGTCTGTCGGGGCGGCCCCCTTAAATACGGCGGTCCCCTCGGCGGCCCCCTAATATATCTGGGACCGCCGTCTCCTGCCAGGCTGTTTTTCAGCTCCTATAAATAGTGGGTCACCTCCAATTATTTTCATAACCATTTTGCACGATTTTCTTTCTCTCTCTAGATCTCACTAAATCTCTCTAAATCTTTGATCATTCAACTTGGTTAATCTTGTTTAAATGTGATCAAATCTTCTATCATTTCCTCCTTTCCTCAAGTGCAAGAGAAGAACTTCGGTCATCTTCAAGATCCGAAGTTATGTAGTCTAGTTAGTCCATTTGTAACATTTGTTACATATAGATCGAGTCCATGTCTTCCAATCTTTAGTAGTGTGTAGATCCAAATGATGTATATATTTGGATGGGTTGATTGTGGGTTGGTTAGTATTTTAGGCCTTAAAATACATTGGTGAAGTGGTAGATTGGTTCTAGCTAAGATTAGGACTCGACATCTAGCTTAGTGTCGAAAAATAATGTAAGTGACGCGGTTTATGTGTTTAGGCCATAAAACACAAGGTTTGTTATGTTGGGCCATAAAACATAACGGGTTTGGTTGTACCCGAAGAAGAACTCGACATCTAGCTTAGTGTCAAAAAATAATGTAAGCATTGGTATAAGGTTTTCTCCGCCGAAAGGGAGCTTGTTGATTAGTGAAGTAACTCTCGAGTTGGATACTCGAGGAGTGGAGTATGGCGAAGAGGAGCTTCGTGACCGAACCACTATAAATCATCGTGTCGGTTTGCATTTTCTTTTACCTTTCTCTTTACTTATGTCTTTACATTTATCGCTTTACTTTTACACTTGCATTGTGCTTATGATTGTGTGTATTGTTGTGTATGTTGTGTTAGTCATGGTTTTGTAGCTCTTTGTAGTAAACATTGTGAGTGTGGATATATTGGTAGAATATGCGCTAGTTATTTTAAATCCATTATCGACACTTCTCATATTGCGTCAAACTTGATTGGTGATTTGATACAAATGATCTAGTCCGAAAACCTCTTCTGAAGGCGGTCCCTTTAAATAGGGCGGCCCCCTGATGTACTAGGCGACCTCCATATATTTATAGGACCGCCGACAGTGAGTCTTGTAAAAATTGATATAAAAGATTTAAAGTTAAAAGAAAACGTATTCACCCCTCTACGGTTTCCACAAAACTGACAATCTAATTATATACGTCTTCTAAACGTGCTAACTGCTAGTTAATCACATAGAAAACACACTCCCAAACACCCCCCTTAGATTACCTAAAACAAGTGAATTATAAAAGAATAAAAATTTGAATATACGCAGTCCCCAAACACTTTCTTCATAAAAGTTTAACACACTCAAAATCTACAATTGTCGTCATACTAAGAAATAGAAACCATGAATTTGATGCAAATTCGTAAAATTTCAACCATAAAAACCCCAAAATGGAACTCAATTCCAATCCCTTTTAAAACAATCCAAGAACCCAAAGGCCAGGATCTTGATTACATCAACATAACACACAGTCATCTTATTCACAATGATTTCACCAAATTAGACCAATTATTACCCAAGTTTGACTCTTTTAAAGTCAAACATACCCTTTTAAAAATCCAACATAATTACTCACTTTCATTCAAATTCTTCAAATGGGTTTTGTTAAAAAGGCCTAATTTACTAGACCCAGAAACCAATTTCATTATTATCCATGTTTTGACTAACAACAGAAAATTTGTCTCTGCTGAATATGTATTAAAAAACATTTTGAAAAAATGTGATCTTGATATGTGTGAGAAGGTTTTTGATGGTGTTCTGTATAGTTATAGGATGTGTGATTCCAGTCCTCGTGTTTTCGATGCGCTTTTTAAGGTTTTTGCTGAAATGAAACAGTTTAGGAATGCTAGTTATACGTTTCGGCGTATGAGGGAGTATGGTTTTGTGCCTAATGTGGAGTCTTGTAATTTGTATATGAGTGGTTTGTTGAGTATGAATAGAGGTAGTGTTGTGTTGTCGTTTTATCAGGAAATGAGACGTGCAAGGATTGTGGTTAATGTGTTTACAGTTAATATGGTGATTAATGCTTATTGTCAGTTGGGAAAGTTGGGGGATGCGGTTAAAGTGTTTGATGAGATGAAAGATATGGGGTTTAGTCCGCTTGTATCCACTTATAATATGTTGATAGCAGCGTATGGTGGTCAGGGTCATGTTAGCGTTGGAATGAAGTTGAAAGATACGATGGAGAAGAATGGGGTTAAACCGAATGTGGTTACTTATAACACGTTGATTTATGGATACTGTAAGGATGGGAAGTTACATGATGCATTTAAAGTGTTTCACGAAATGAAAAGGGTTAATGTGGGTCCTAATACTGTAACTTATAATACTTTGATCAGTTGGTGTTCTCAAATGGGTAAAACTGAAAAGGGTAATCAAATCTTTGAAGAAATGATGAGGAACGGGATTAAAGCTGATATCTTGACTTATAACGCGTTGTTGTCGGGACTGTGTAATGAAGGAAAGACTAGAAAGGCTGCTTATTTGGTTAAAGAACTTGATAAAAAGAAATTAGTACCAAATGCTTCAACTTTTGCTGCACTTATTAGAGGACAATGTGCACGAAAGAATCCAGAACGTGGGTTTCAGTTGTATAAAAGTATGATGAAGAGTGGATGTCGTCCAAATGAGGACACAGTGAAAATGTTGATGTCTTCTTTTGTGCAGAACGATGATTATGATGGTGCGTTTTGTGTTTTTAAAGAGATGTTAGAGAGGCCTGTTGGTCCTGATTCGGTTGTCTTGAGTGAATTGTGTAAAGGGTTTTCACAAGTATGGAAAGATAGATTAGTTTCGGACCTGTTAAGAGTGGTTGATGATGGGTGTCTTGCGCTCGGACGTTATGAGAAAGTTAAGGGCATTATCTTCCAATCTAATGACGAGGGCAAAGACATCGAACGACAGATGTTAAATGAAGCCTAATATGGCCTGATAAATAGTTAGCGAATGAGCTCGGCCAAGTTTTTCAAGAGCTTACAACTTGGCATTTGTTACAGTATTAATCCCATTTAATGTGTTGTAGAAAGCTGAGGATATTTGGACATTATGTATTTATACAAAGTGATTTGGTTCTCAAACTATTTAAGGCCGAAAAAGTCTGAAGCCAGAGAAAATTAGAATTCGGGGCGATGCTAACCTTTTATCTGATTATGAGTCTTGTTATTATGTTTTTAGCTTTCTACACAATAAAAATAAATTGTTTAGTTGTAAAACATTGACTAACATACAAGTCAAATGGGTCAAACATAGCAAGGTTCTAGGAGGATGGAGAAGGAGATTCTTCATAAACATCCATTATGGAAAGTTACCCATTCGATTATTCAAACCAGTTACATAGATGGGAATCAAAACATTGTCTTCTCATAAGGGTACTCTGCCGCGGTTTGTAACTTGAAGATGTTTATATGCTTAGAAAGGTGCCAAATCTTCGGATGCATACTAGACACCAAGATACTTACCTCGAAAAGACGATGGATAATAAATTTGGGACGGAAGGCTAGGACTCGACTGCTATTATGACTTTGACAAACCACCTGAACAACTCTGTTATTGAGAGATTAGCGTTCTCAAGATCAGAAGCTTTAGATAATAGCGTTCAAGACTCAGAAGTTTTCAAATGATGAACAAAATTAAAGGATCATTATTTATTAGTGATTGTAAAATCTACAAGCAGATGTGAAAATAACACATTCTCTCGATTTCTAATCGAATACTTTTGAGATTATTTTTTAATTCTAGCTTTCACCAGAGCAAAATCTACAACGTTAATTATATGGACAAAAACATCTTAAATTATCTATTAAGAAAAAACTAATTTAAAATAAAGATATAAGCGTATTAAATCGTACATCAAAATGCGTTTGACCTCTCCAGCACCAAAATATCAACTATGGCAAGCATACACCCTGAGATAAATGAACACAACCAGATTACATCATAAACTCTTTTACCATCAAGTGCCTACCTAACCCGACCATATCATGATTCCTTGCCATAGCCTCAGATGCAGCTATCTCAGAATCCAGGTTTGTTCATTAACTGCTCACTTACTTGTTTAGCAATGATATCATGTAAAGAATGACACCTTTGGATCAAACTGCACCTCTTTTTGTCAACCCAAATTACTAGATCCTTGCTGTTGATTGAAATCAGATGCAGCAGAGCTCATTTGTGATTGCCTCCTCTGAGTGGCATCTACAATGTATGCCGTCCAACCTACATACAAAGGGAAATGATACAATTAAACATGAAATTAATATGTACGACTGATAAGCTTTTTTTTGGTTTGTATGTGACTTTAATTGCCATGACGTTGTTAATGTAACTATGTACTGGGACCGCATAAGTAGGTCTGTCAAACTGCAGAAATTCTTTCATCACTAACTTCATCCTCTGGTCGTTCATCAGATGGAGTGGGGATTGATACTTTGACTTGCGGAATGCCTGTAGTGCTTAAAGAGCTATGGAAGATTATATTGATCCAGTGAGATACGTGGTGGGCTGAAGCTTTAAATCGAGTCGAACAGAGAGATATGGGGTGGGAGGGGGGGGGAGCGGGGAGGGGGTGGGGGGGGTGTGGGGGGGGGGGGGGGGGTTGGAGGGGGGTGGGGGGGGGGGGGGGTGGGGGTTTGGGGGGGGGGGGGGGGGGGGAGGGGGGGGGGGGCGGGGGTGGGGTGGGTTTGTAGGTGCTGGGTGGGGGGGGTGGGGTTGGGGGGTGGGGGGGGGCGGGGGGCGGGCGGCAGTTGGGGATGGGGCGGGTGGAGGGGGGGTTGGGCTGATGGGGTGGGGGGGGGTGTTGTCGTTTTGTTGGCTTTGGGTGGCATGGGTTTGTTGGGGGGGTGTTGGCTAGTGTCGAGGGTTGGGTGGTCGGTTAGTGGGGGACTTGTTTTTCGCGTGTTTATTTTAGGTGTGTGTTTTGGCATTGTTTTGTTTTTTTTTTTTGGCATTGTATGTTCGGTAAGTGATTATGGGATTGTAGTCATGAATTATGCACAAATCTGATGATCAACAGTTACAAAATGGGGCTGAAGTGATGCTTGTGATTATATGATAAACAGATTAAAGAGCTGTTTAAGCTTTTCCTAAATTCTGTTTATTTAAGAATTTATCAAAGATATTAAGTTATTTTTTCTCCTACCTCGTCCTCTAACAACCAAATGTGAATCAGTTTTGTTGGAAAAATAGTCCTTAAACTAAGTATTTGAAAAAAGTATTCTGATAACCACCATACTCCATTTCACTAAACCCGAACAGCGAAACTGATTATATGCAACTTGAAGATGCAATATGATACGAACCTATCCCATACTAGGCTCGTATCGGTTCATAAGTCCAAGTGTAGAACTCACTCAAAAAGCTAGCTTGTTTGAGGAGGGGACACCTAGACATTATAAACCATCAACCAATCCCATACTTGGCCGATGTGGGATCATAACAATACCCCACCCTTTGAAGAACCAACGTCCTCGTTGGTCACGGTTGGCACCCCTCTTTGGGTCCAAGCCACCACTCCATAGGCCACCACTCCGAGCTCGTTGGTCACGGCTATGTTGGTCACGGTTGGCACCCTTCTTTTTTTGGGTCCAAGCCACCACTCCATAGGCCACCACTCCGAGTGTTGGAACCTCGAAAGGTAGGGCTAGCTCTGATACCAATTGATACGAACCGGATCGATAATAGAATTGATAGAAGAAAATAAACAAGATAGATGGTTTATGTTAATGGGATAAACCGACCCCCCGATGGTTTATATTAATGAGATAAACCGACCCCCCAATTGATAAACAAGACAATAAACAAAACAATACTTAATATTCATTCCACATATCAATATTACAATCCTAATGCCCTATTTATAATAAAAGATATCCTAGACTTCTTGACTAAGAAAACATAATAAAGGAAACTACTAAATAGTTGACTAAGAAAATGTAATAGAGGAAACTAAATAAACTAATTTTAATAATAATATGCAGGATCATATCACAATAATAATAAAAGCTTCTAAAACAGAATTCCAAACACCCCCATGAACAGATGAGTAAAACCCAAAAATGCCGAAAATCCAACATTTTTATGGAAGAATAAGGAGAATTAAGTTAAGCATAGGATATACCTTGATGGCAGCACCCAAAGCATCAAGTACATTTCCATCCATACTAATCACAAGACCATCGATATACAAATCCCAACAGACCTTCCCATCCACTATTGACAGAGATGAAAGGTTAATTCCAGCTCCTGAAATACAGGATATGAAAACTTTAATAATAAACATGATTGTTTTATAAGCACAACGGTTATGGGACTTTGCTTTTTCTGTTAAATTCCATACCTGCCCCGGTTTTACCTCCCAAAAGACATTGTCGTAATGCTGCTGACAGTTCCATCGACAATTCTTCACCCCCTCTCCTCTGTATAGACAAATGAATGTGAAATTTTGCTGGTTTAATTATTTAAAGAAAGTCAACCATATCAAGTGTTCAAAAAATAATAAACCTCGAATTCTGGTGCCGCTGTGGGACTACAATCAATATATATGGAAACCTTTCCTTTATCGGGCGCCGAAGAAGTTGGTCTTCCCAGTTCAGCCTACAATAAAGTAAAGCACGCAAGATATATAAATAAATTTTAAGTCGAATAAAAAAGAGTAAACGAGAATTCAAAGAGCACGCATAAAATGATAACTACATACCTTAACACTGGCAATGACTTCAGTTCTGCCCATCTTCACTCTTGCTGAACCATTTGCCTGATATCAAACACATAAATGTTTATGACCAAGTCCTTTTCTTGATAATCAACAACTTATACATGTAAATTTGTTTTAAGATTTTATAAAAGAAAAATGAAAGGAAATGTATACTTGGGCAATGACGCCAGTTTCCACAACTATAGGGCGGTAAGTTAATCTTTTACGACCATCAGTACGAAGGTCTTGAGCAATTCCACCTTGTATAAAGTGCTTTTCTCCAATAGATAGACCCACCATTTCTGAAAATCATACAGAAACTGAAAGTAAATAGACGCACAGAATACATGTTTACATATGTCAAGACTTAACATGACATAACATATGTGCAAGACTATAACCCCAACACCAAAGCTGTTTAAAGATTTATTCTCTCTGATTTAATACATCGAAACTGCTACAACGAGTACGGATCAAATTCGAACACAATGAACACAACAACTAATCATAATGAAAACCTGAAAAACCTAAACTTCAACTAATTCACACCTAGCTCAACAACTTCAAGATAATAGAACAACTAACTCACCGAACAGCAAAAAGCTCAATAACTTCAATTAATTCACATCAAATTCAAAATCTAAACAGATAAATCAACCCCAAAAAAATGGTTCATAAGAATAAAACGTAGTACTAAAACCCTAACTCCTAGAGCATATAGTATGGAAAATATGAAAATACAGTATATCTTATGTTCTCACCTTAATTTCTTCAAAGAGATAGAGATACAGAAATATTTCAAGAACAGTAACACAATGGCAAAAAAAAAAAAAAAAAACCCAAATATTCAGTCATCAATTGCATAATTTCAATTTGCCCTAATAAAAGTTAGATGAAAATTAGTGGCCTTTGGATGGGGGGCCTTGTAAAACCGGGCTGGGCCTTTTACTCATGAACAATGGACTAAAATGTTGTTATTTTTAAGCTAAAACAATAACCTTGTCCTTATTAACAATTTAGATTCCTGATGTTTTACTCAAACTTTAGAATCTGACATATAATAATTTGTTGAAGGGAATCATTAACTTTTATTATTGATATTAAGCAAAAAATTTGAACATTCATGTAAACTCACTTCTCAAATGCATCAATTAATTTGTGGCATATCATTCACAATCTACGTGTTACATTTTCAAATATATAAACGTTACAAAAACAATCTAAATTTAGAACACATGCAGGAATCACATATATGATGATGTAACAATGAAGTTAACATAGAACACTGACCACTGGCGGACCTAGATTAAAAATCGACATGTATCCAATGTACTAGTTGAGGTAACAATATAGAAGGTCCGGCGAATTAGATAACCGTCAAAACTGCTATTTTTTTACCATCAAACACAAATATGTAGTTTATATGAAAAAGCTAAATATCTAATCAAAACTACTATTATAATTCTTACAAATAATCAGCCTATTGGGTATTTTACCTAAAGAGTAAACTTAACATATCAAAACAATTTAAGAATTAACACTTCAAACGGCTTACTGATAATAGGTTATTTCACCTCAAATAAGCAACCCCAATCCCCTAAGTAAAATATCTGAAATCAGGCTATAAGAGGGTAATTGTCTAAGCTTATTTGTGGGCTTATGAACTTATGTGATTTCGGATTAAGCCCATTTTTTCAGCTTATTTTGTAACTTATATAAGCTTAATAAATCATATCAAATAAACCCAGAAAAATAAACAGAAATCGCATAAGCTTAGACAAAGACCCGTTAAGAAATAATAATAAACAACAAATTAAAACTTTATAGAAAACATGAAAAAAAAGTGATAAATACCAATAATTGGAGTGAATACGAATTCCGTTTATCTTTTGCGGCAGGGTGCTGGTAGTAGGCTTACAGTGGTTGATTAAGCCAATCACCCATTTTCATACATGTTTGGGCTCTAACATAATGGGCTTTTTTCATACTTTATTAAAAGGTTAAAAGCCAGAATTTGCCTTAAAAAATATTAACAAAGAAGTTTTTTTTTCCTCAAGCATTTATTTGCCACTAAACATCTATCGTTAGATTATACTTGCCATTCTCATTAAAATGTTTTAGGTGTAAATCTGACTACTACATTTTACTGGTAAAAGATGGTTACAAAGTCTGAATTCGAATGAAATAATGTTGTTTGTTTTTGTAACATTTTCTGAATGATTTTAATTGTCCGTTTTTAATATAGAACCATCGCAATATGCTCATGTGCGAAATTAGAAAAGAATTTATTTTTAGAGAAAAGCAAAACAATGCAATACGATAACTTTTCGACGAGTCGACCCAAACAAATATTTTACCTAAAAACGCCGTGGTGAATAGAAAACAAGTTTTTATTTTTTATACAATTCAAAACAAAGTTATAAACATTCAAGTTGAACGAAATTAACAAACTAACGTAACTAGAAGAAAAAAAAAGTTACACATAGCAAAAATCTCATATTACACAAAGTTGCAAAAAGTCATTTTACTAGAAGAAACATTTACTTTTTATATCTTGAAAAGGAAAAAAAAAATATACAAATTATGTAACTACAACCAATTTTTACTAGAAGAAACATATACTAGAAGTTGCAAAAACTCATTTTAATAGAAGGCACGTATACTTTTTATATCTTGAAAAGATTAAAAAAATAAAAATTATATGACTACAAGCTTTTCTTCTCACTCACGTGACTTTTAAATATACTACTTTATACTATTGTTGCTACTTTTCACTTATCTCGATGCATCTTCATCTTCCTATCTTATCTTTCAAAAGTTGCAGATCTATTTTTCAAGTATATAATACAACGAAATATTTATTTAGTGGTTTGAGGTGGGTGAAGGTATTGTAACATTAAGAGGCAGTAAGACCAGACCCCCAACTCTTACACGGTAAGAGGTTCCACATCTGACCGTGTTTTACTCACAAGAAAAAAATAAACACCCCAACGGTCTGACCGTGTCTGACGGGTAAGACGTCAGAGACAGTCAGGTGTTTTTTTTGCAAAAACAAACACTGCCTAAATGTCTTAGGTGAGTCGAGATCCCCCAAAACCATGGACAAAAAAAAGATCATATAAGATGATCTTGGCCATCCAATTTTTTCACATCCAATGGCCATGGTTAACTCCCCCACACATATATAAAAGCCTAAAAAAAACACACACACCTCATTTGATAATTTGTTTCTCTCTCTACAAACACAAACAAACACAACCGGATCTCAAACCCTAGTAACCACATTATTAACCACCGCCACCACCCTAGTAACCACCGCCACCACCATCACGT
>BQNB010018321.1:57555-68477 GCA_026074375.1 Tanacetum coccineum
TGGTTTTAAAGGAGTAATTAAGAGGGATGCATTTAATGGTGCATTGGGAATCAAATCTCACTCTTTAATATATAAGTATAATTGTAAACATTTCTTTTTCGTAATGTCTCAATTTTAATATCCACTACTATTAATAGATAGAGATGTTTGTTCGAGTTTATCACATAACACTTTCAGTAAATTTATTACAAACTTTAAAGAATTAGGTTATTAATTAGTTAAGCGTAAAATTTTTATTCTTGTCTTAGTTAAGTATAAAAGAAAAAGCAACAATAATTATATTTTTCTTAATTTTTTTGCTTTTTTCGGATGATGATTAGTTTGGGACGGAAAGAGTATTACACTACTAATATAGTTTCACATGCAATGTAAGAAGGCAAAAATGTGATTATCTTTTTCTGGAACAAGTTTTTGATTTATGTGTATTTTGTGACTTATATACCCTCATCGTTTTTAATTTTACTTTTCCTCACGGAAAAAGTTAAACCGGAGTGTCTGTTTTGAAAGTGATCTTGTGGCTTATGAACCTATTCGAATTAGTTAAAATTGGGGAATTATTGTAGTATAGAAAATGGAGTGTGATTACTGTTTTTATTATTAACTAAAAAATACAAATGAGGAGAATTCCATGCACGCGTTGCTGTGAATTGTAAAGCCGATTTTTAATGGTTGTCTAGACAATTTGATATACAATTTGTTATAGATCTATTTATTTTACGATATAAATTAATTATTTGTATATCATCAAATCAGTGAACTACATGTTTATGTCTTGCAAATAATTTATAACAAATAATAATACTTTACGATATAAATTAATTATTTGTATATCAATCGCGTGCCACTGTCACAATTTACTTCGTAAAACTGTGTAACGATTTATGTGAGTTAGAGAAAATGTTTAGTTTTCTCATATGTTTATGTTTTTTCTTTTATAAAATTGTGCAAAAGTTAAATTTATTTATTTTGGAGCGATCTTGATCTTATCAATTTCTCTCTAATATGATTTTTTTCCCTTCTAATTATTTTATAAATTACATCAAATCAACGTTTACAATAAGATGGCGGGCAAACGAGCAACAAGCTGCGCCGCAACCCCTTTTTGGATGGCAAAACCAATCCTACTAAAAATAAAGTTTTGTGTCTTAGGGGTAGAAAAATTACTTTGCACAACCCGTTGAACCCTATTCAAAAACTCCTCTGCTTCCGGTGCTAGGAAACCAAATGTATCAAAAGCAAAAAGGATAAACACGTGTTGAAAATTTTGGAAGAAAAATAATTAAATCACCCAGCGTGCTATCTGGATAATTCATTTATTTTAATTTGAGCATTATTAAATAATGCAAAGATTAAGAGTTTGTAATATTTATATCATTATGGTTGTATTTTAAAAACTATTTTAATGGTAAACATTTTAGAAAATAAATACTTAATTTTGTTTACGTATAAGTTAAAATTTTCTTTTTATCATTTATATATAAGCTAAAGGTAGTAATTTAAATGTTTAAGAAAAACTTGCAAATCTTAAACTAATTTTTTTTTTATAAGTTAAGGAGTTCTATAAATTTTTTAATAATAACTAGTTTAAAAGTAGCAACAAAAAGTTTTAGAAAAAACTAGAAGCTAATGTGGTGTTTAGTTGTGAATTTTTTTTCATGTTTTTCTGTTTTTAAATTCCTAGAGAAGAGGATGATTTTTCTTCTCTAGAGAAGAGTTGAGAATTTTGAAAACCTGTTTAGATAAAAGTTGTATTTTTCTTTTTAAAAAGTGAAAAGATATTTAGATGGATCTATTTTCACTTATTTTTCTTTTCATATTTAATATTTTTTCTTCATATTAGCTCTTTGTATACGATTATAAAAACAATAAAAATGAAATACAAATGAAATTAATAAAAACTAACTACAATCATAAGCATATATTTAATTTGCAATATACTCGAAATTAACATTACCGAATCATAAGCATATATTTAATTTGTAGTATACTCGAAATTAACATTACCAAACATATATAAATCTCAATTAACATTACGTTTTCGTCAAATTTCTTACGTTTTCGTTCGTTTTTTACGTTTTTTAATTTTTTGTCCGATTTCTTACGATTTTGTTCGTTTTTATGTTTTCGTCCGTTTTTTACGTTTTCGTCATATTTCTTACGTTTTCGTACCGTATTTTATTTACGTTTCGTCCTATTACTTCCGTTTCCGTATGAATGTCTTACGTTTTCTGTCCTGTTTTTTTTACGTTTTCGTCCGATTTCTTACGTTTTCGCCCGATTTCTTACGTTTTCGTCCGTTTTTTTTACGTTTTCGTCATATTTCTTACGTTTTCGTCCGATTACTTACGTTTTCGCTCGATTTCTTACGTTTTGATCCCTTTTTACGTTTTTGTCAGTTTTCTTACGTTTTGGTTCGTTTTTTACGATTTCTTACGAAATTTGACGAAAACGTAAAAAAACAGACGAAAACGTAAGAAATTGGACGAAAAACTAAGAAATCAGAGGAAAACGTAAGAAATCTGACGTAAACTTAAAAAAACGGATGAAAACATAAGAAATCGGACGAAAACCTAAAAAACGAACGAAAACTTAAGAAATATGACGAAAACGTAAAAAAAGGGACGAAAATGTAAGAAATCGGGCGAAAACGTAAAAAATCGGACGAAAACGTAAAAAAACAGACGAAAACGTAAAAAATCGGACGAAAACGTAAAAAAACAGACGAAAACGTAAAAAAACAGACGAAAACGTAAGAAATCGAACGAAAACGTAAGTAATCGGACGAAACGTAAAAAAAAGGCGAAAACGTAAGAAATATGGCGAAAACGTAAAAAACGGACGAAATCATAAGAAATCGGACGAAAACGTAAAAAAACAGACGAAAACGTAAGAAATTTGACGAAAACGTAAGAAATTTGACGAAAACGTAATGTTAATTGAGATTTATATATGTTCGGTAATGTTAATTTCGAGTATACTACAAATTAAATATATGCTTATGATTCGGTAATGTTAATTTCGAGTATATTGCAAATTAAATATATGCTTATGATTGTAGTTAGTTTTTATTAATTTCATTTGTATTTTATTTTTTATTGTTTTTATAATCGTATACAAAGAGCTAATATGAAAAAAAAATATTAAATATGAAAAGAAAAATGAGTGAAAATAGATCCATCTAAACATCTTTTCACTTTATAAAAAGAAAAATACAACTCCCATCTATATAGGTTTTTAAAATTTTCAACTATTCTCTAAAGAAGAAAACCTATCCCTTTCTTTAGAAATTTAAAAACGAAAAAACATAAAAAATTTTCCATAACTAAACAGCACCTAAACTTCTCAAATGCCACTATTTCAAGAACTCATGAGATTCACAAAATGGCTAAACAGCAAAAGAGACATATAAGAAAAGAATGAAGAAAGAAAAGGCACATGGTAATAATTTGTTAATATGTCATTGCCAATAGACAAAATGAAATTAAAAGTAATTATTTAACTAAAACCTACTACGTAAACCCATGAAATTTTATAAAATCAATGTACAAATAAACACACAAAACCAAAATAACAAAATGTAAGAAATAACAAACATACAAGAGACTTCAATCGTTAATTTTTATAGAAGTGCCCCTCCAAAATGTTATGATTAGTTTCGCATAAAAATTAACGATTTATGAGATATTTTATTTTTAAAGATAATGATAAAAGTGGGTTTTTTTAGTTTGGTGAAAAAGTAAATGTCCACTGTTTGTTAATTTGATTTTTAAAGAATTTTCTTATTTATGTTGAAGTGTTCTTATGTACTTTTCAAATATATTAGTTTAAAAACCCATAAAATTCACAGAATCACTATAGAAAAATATTGAAAAAAATAAAAAGAGAAAAAGTACAATTTAAAAACAATGGAGCTCTCCCCCATGTCATCTAGTGTAATATAATTATTTGAATACTTATAACATATGCATGAAGGAATAAATGTTGTACATTTTGCTTTAATATTTGTATTTGTTAGATATTTGATTTTGTGATGAAATATTTTTTTTGAACGGCTGATAATATATTGATATAGAAGAGTCTAGCAAGGAGCTAGAAACTTAAAAGTACATAAGAAGACAAAAAGAAAGCATGAAGGTACAAACCGGGACTTTAACTGCGAGAGAATCTAAAAGGATGAAAAAACTTTTGAAACGGAGGCCGAACAATCGGTTTTCACTCCGCCAAAAGAAACCCCCCCCCACCACGGAGGCCGAGCCACCGGTTTTCACTCCTAGGTGCTTTATAACTTAGATTACTTAATTTTTTGTGTGTTGAAATGTTGCATTTAAGGATTGTACATTATGCTTTATAACTTGAATTACTTAATTTTTTAGGGCATTAAATGAAAAGCGAGTGTCTAATTTGCTTTATATGTACTTATGTAGTATAGATTAGATAATTATAAAGGTATTTATGTGTTATTACTACTTAGAGTTCCAAGTAAAATCTTCAAAACGCTTATCTATACTAATATACAAAGAAAAAGCTTCAATTCTTGAAAGTGAAAACTTAAAGTGAAAAGTTAAAACATTAATTATCGAAAGTTGAAACTTAATGTATTTTAAGAAAAATTTACTAGCAGTCAAAACTTAATCGCAGTCAAAACTTAAAAAGAGAATGTATATTAATTAATTCACACAAAATCTCTATAAAAGCACAAAAGACACACATATCTCATTCACACAATTCATTATCTCTCTAAAAACACACACAACATGAAACGCCCCTTTTTATTAGACTCAAAAATGACCAAAAATTTTAGACTTTTTAATGAACATCAGACCGGAAGAACTTCATACTTTTACTTTACAATTATTTAATATTTATATCTCCAAAGACCCTTATAAACTTTAATATTTAAAAATAGATCCAATAAGTCTTTTCATCAATAAAAAAATCCTTTAAATTTTATTCATTCTAAATGTATCATCAAACATGTGGTTACGACGTAACCCAAGAGATGTATCGGCGTAAACTTTTAACTCGTTTTATGTTACGGCGTAAACGTATGTTTACGGCACCTCAAAATGTACCCCATTTTTTTGTTACGGCGTAACCCTTTGGGTTACGGCATAAACTCGGTACAGGGTAAGGCACTTGGAATTCCAAAGGCAAACATAACATATTCTAAAGACTCAATCCAATCCTGACCTGCATTTGACTAATTTCTTTGGCGACATCCTTCGCCAAATTTCCATTTCTTGACTTTCACTAGACAACAAGTTATGAACCATTACTAAATGTTTTTTGTCCGAATCATAGCTACACATAGATATCCCTTCCAACATTTACTTGACAAAATGAACTAGACACTAGCTTTGAACCCACACATGACATACATGATCGTTTAACTATTTTGTTTTGACCCCAAAATGAAATTGACCCATATAACATACAAGAATTTTACCAAAAACGACAATGGACACTTGGGGCTTCAACTTCAATACTCCTTGATCAAAAGAGGATGGTCTTCTACTTACCGAAATCAAAATATCCAACTTCCTACATCAACAAGCTAATTCTTCTCTTTACCCTTGCCCACACCACTCGATCCTACAAAACATGAGTAAACTATATCCGTAAGCAAGACGCTTAGTAAGTATATGACATAAACATCATTCATCAAGTTATTGCTAGGGGTTATACTTGCTATAACACATACAAGGAATTCACTCATATCAATTACATACCTTTTTCAAGCATAAATAATTATGCTATCATTACATTACAAGCATTGGATCCAAGCTACATACATTTACAATTCCTTGAACAAAACAATCATAACATAACAAAATTCACATTATGATCACATTATCATGTTTAGTCAATATACTTACCTTAATTATGCCACTAAACTCCTACTTGAATTCAAGGCTTGATCCTCCTTTGCTTCCTATAGGGAAATTAACCCTAATAACAACTAATTAGTATTCTAGGATCATAAATTAACTACCTTTAACCAATATACCCAAAGATCAACACATAAACCCTAATTTCTAAAATTGGGAATTTTACTTACTTAGTATAGAGAGTGAAATTAAGGGTTCCTAGTAGCTTATACTTCTTTTCTTCTTGTTCAATTTCACCAATTTGATCAATTTCCAACTTTCCTCTTTTTCCTTTCTTGTTTGAGTCGACACAGAACACACACACACACACCTGTACCTTGATAGTTCTAGAAATGCCAGGTGTTTCATTTCATTAATATTTATTAATTTAAGTTTGCCTAATTGGCAACTCTAGTCCTTTATGTCTCATTCTTCATGTTTTGAGCACTCTTCTTTAATTCATTTGTCACTTATTTAAGACTTATTAACTTTTAACCATTTTTATATTAATATACATTCTAAAGAATAATTACTAAGTATCGTACATAAAAATAATATACCATGTCGGGGCAATGGTTGTTACAACGCTCCACCCCTTAAATAAAATTCGTTCCTAGAAATCTACTCTTGAAATAAATGAGGATATCTAATCCTCATTTTCTCTTCTGGTCCCCACCTAATGCTTGTCCCCTTTCGATGCCTTACAATCAACATTCACTAACGGGATTATCTAGTTTGCGAAGTTGTCATGATTTCCTTCCTAAAAATTGTTGTCGGTTCTTCTTGGGAGGTTAATTCCGGATCTATCTCTACATCATCCAAGGTGATCACACTTGACTCTTCCGCTAAGCACTTCCTTAGATATGACACATGAAAGGTATTGTGAATACCCCTCATTTCTTCGGGCAATTATAAACATATGCTACTCTACCTACACCTCCGCTTCAAAATTTTTTAAACGGTCCTATAACCTAGGACTAATTTTCCTCTTTGTTCTTGAATCGTAAACACACGTCCTTAAAACCATATCTCCTATAGACTACATTAAACTCAATTGGTCTTCTCCTATTATTGGCATAGCTCTTCCACCTATCTTGTGCCGCCTTTAATCTTTCACGAGATAGTTTCTATCTTCTCGGTTGTTTCTAAAACCACATTCGTGCTTGCTAACTCTTTACTTCCTACTTCATCCCAACATTCCGGCGTTCTACATCTTCTTTCATAAAGCATTTCGTAGGGTGGCATCTTTATACTTGCGTGGCAACTATTGTTATAGGCAAATTCTACCAAGGGTAATGAATCGTTCCAATTAATCTCCAAAGTCACTTACACAAGCTTCGAACATGTCCTCTATACGTTATGGATCGTTTCATTCACTTTGACGTCCGTTTGAGGATGAAATCCGTGCTCATAAAGCAATTAGTACCTAACTCTCATCTTGAAAATCTTGCCAAAAGATAGAAAGTTGTTAGGATACGAAAAAGTATCGATCACTTCTAAATAGCTAGTCATAACACATAGATTAATTGACATGTAATGTTAGTAAGGCTAACCGGCCAAAGGCTCATGGAAAGCCCATGTCTAAGCCCATGGCCGGCCTTAGCATGGAGTATTTATACCCTCTCCACACATGGAGAGGGTGTTGGTTGGTTCATTTTTACACTTAATATAATCTTTCTTTCTTTGTTACTTTCTCTCACTAGAACCATCCTCCCATCCACTTTCTCTCTCTAGATTTCTTTATTGTTCTTTGGTGTTATAGATTACTAGTATTCTATAATTGGTATCAAGAGCCATGGAGTGATTGGTTTAGTTTTTGTGTTTGGTTTAGATTTTGTTTCGTTGTTGTTGTTGTTAACCGTACCATTTTTCTTTTTGTTCTTCTTGTTTTCGAAGCTATTTTGTACACTAAAAGATCATTTACATAGGTAAATCTGATCTAGTATCCTTGGATATAGGTTTACAAGCTTTGAATCAAAGAAAACATTAAAGTTGTGTGCATTTTTTATGTTCGAAAGTCTTATAAGTACAATTCTTGATTTCAAAATTTTTGGCTTAAAAACCATAAAGTTTGCATTTTTAAGGTACCTATAGGCTTAGTAATACTTGTTGTACAAGAAATTTTGGGAAAAAAACGATCAAAAGTGTGTCTTTTGTGTTTTGAAAGATTTAAGTTTCGTCCAGTTGAAGGCGAATTAGCAATTGTGCTTTGGAAGGCGATTTAGCAACTTCAGTGTAAGACGAATTAGCAATTTGCAGTGGAAGGCGATTTAGCAATTTAGCATTGAAAGGCGATTTATCAATTTCTCTTTACAAGGCGAATTAACAGCTCTTCAGTTCAAGGTGAATTAACAAGTTCTTTGTACAAGGCGATTTATCAATTTCTCTTTGCAAGGCGATTTAACAAGGTCTCTTCACAAGGTGATTTAACAAAGGTCTTTGCAAGGCGAGTTAACAATATTCCTTTGAAAGGCGATTTAACAATTGTTCAAGCAAAGGCGATTTAACAACCTTCCAAGCAAAGGCAATTTAACAACTGTACAAGCAAAGGCGATTTAACAACTTTCCTTTAGAAGGTAATTTAACAATTTTCCTTTACAAGGTGATTTAACAACTTCTACAAGGAAAATTAATTCACTTGAACTTAAGTTAACAACTCATATTTGCTAAAGTAAATTATACGGTTTATCTCTTTGATTTGTAAAATCCCGTGAAACATTCAATTGTCTTCCCGGTTTTATCAAGAGTTGTAAAATCCCTTGTAGTTTCAAGACTTACAAACACTCAAAAGACAACTCACTAAAACACAAATACTTTCAATCACTGTTCGATCCACAAGTAATCTAATAACATCAAATCAACATGGATTCAATTATTCCACTTGGACAAAAGAATACTCTTGCTGAGTACATGATACTCTCCGGTGCTGACAATCGTCCACCAATGTTGGACAAGGACTTGTATGATTCTTGGAAAAGTCGAATGGAACTTTACATGCAAAATAGAGAGCACGAAAGAATGATACTGGAATCAGTTGAACATGGTCCACTCATTTGGCCTACGGTTGAAGAGAATGGAGTGATCAGAACTAAAAAATATGCTGAATTGTCTGCTGCTGAGAAAATCCAAGCTGATTGTGATATGAAAGCAACCAATATCATTCTTCAAGGTCTACCAGCTGATATCTATTCACTTGTGAATCATCACAGAGTTGCCAAAGATTTATGGGAGAGAGTTCAATTACTGATGCAAGGTACCTCTTTGACTAAGCAGGAAAGAGAGTGTAAACTATATAATGCATTTGATAAGTTTACCCACATCAAGAGAGAATCACTTCATAAGTATTACTTGAGATTTACTCAGCTGATTAATGACATGAACATTTACAACATAAAAATGGAGCAGTTTCAAGTTAATACCAAGTTCTTAAACAGTCTTCCACCTGAGTGGAGTAAGTTTATGGCTGATGTCAAGCTTGTAAAAGATTTGCATACTACCAACCTTGATCAGATTCATGCATATCTTGAACAACACGAACTCCATGCAAATGAAGTCCGTCTTCTGCGTGAACGCAATCAAGATCCACTTGCATTTGTTGCAAATCAGCAGATGACACCATCTCACTTCAACACTTATCACTCTTCATACAACAATCCTCAACTTCAACAACAGTTTTCACCATCTAAGTATAGATCAATTCATCCCAATCAACATTACTCATCTACTTATCCATAACAAACTCAATTTAATTATTCATTAGTTCAACCATCATATCCATATACGTCTCAAATGAATCATCAAACCTCATCTATTCGACAAATTGCTTATCAATCACCTTAAGTTACTGCACAACTGATGACTGAGACACCTCTTGTGGACTTAGGTTTTGCTGTTCCTGTATTCTCTCCAGGAGATGATCCAATTGCTTATCTCAACAAGGCGATGGCTTTTTTAACGGCTGTAGCTTCCTCAAGGTTCCCCTCAACCAATAATCAACTTAGAACTTCAACGAATCCAAGAAACCAAGCAACTATTTAAGATGGCAAGGTTATAGTGCAACAAGTTTAGGGGAGACAAGGTCAAAGTTATTCTGGTACTGGGTATAAGAGTAATGCTACTAGTTCTAGGGGAAACAATGCAAGTGGACAGGCAAGGGTTGTTAAATGCTACAACTGTCAAGGTGAAGGACATATGGCTAGGCAATGCACTCAACCTAAGCGACCAACGAATGCAACATAGTATAAGGATAAAGCAATGTTAGTGGAAGCTCAGGAGGATGGATAAATTTTAGATGAAGAGCAACTCGCATTTCTTGCAGATCCAGGGGTTCTAGATGGTCAAGCTGTTCAGACAATCATTCCAAACAATGCTACTTTTTAGACTGAGGATCTTGATACTTATGATTCTAACTGTGATGATATCTTCGATGCAAAAGCGGTTCTCATGGCCAACATTTCCAACTATGGTTCTGACATTATCTCAGAGGTACCTCATTCTGAAACCTATCTTAATCAAGGTGTGCATGCAATGCAGAATTTTGAACAAACACCAGTTGTGGATTTTACAGATAATGAGATACATTGTGATAGCAATATCATTCCATACTCTTAATATTTGCAAGAAACACAACAGAAAAATGTTCAAGATACTAATTTGAAGGCACAACAAGATTTAATGATCTTATCTGTGATTAAACAAATGTCAGAACAAATGATTAATCATTTAAATAATTGGGAAAAAGGCTAATAAGGAACAGAATAATGAATCAGTAACTGCTGAACTAGAGAGATATAAACAACGAGTCAAAACTTTTGAACAACGTCTTAATATTGATTTAAGCTGTCGTGAAAAAATGATTGATTCTCAAATGGATGATATGATTAAAGAGAAGCTTGCACTGAAAGAACAAGTTGACTCACTTGAGCAAAATCTTTCTAAACAAATAAAAAAAGGAATGTTTATTGCAAACATTCATTGTTTTCAAAAGTGAATCCAAAGAATAGGAAGATAAATATATGGAAAACGAAATTGATTTGGAAAAGAAGATAAAGGAAC